>JAPMIB010000292.1:17500-20000 GCA_034770305.1 Trichogramma dendrolimi | reverse complement strand
TGAATGTTTTATTGATAATTTAAGCTCTATCATATTGACGAAAAAATAAAGATTTCTTAATCCTTGCACATGTCTCACTAATGAACAGAATATCATTGTAGAATAGTATCAATTAGAAGAGTAACGCCTCGATAAATATTCATGAATCCATCGAATTGTGCGCTACGCGAGGATAAAAAATTGAAAAATAATAATAAGTAAAACGAGACACGCTCGCTCGCGCCAATCGAACTTTCTCCAATTGAGTTTTAACAATTGATTTTGTAGTATGAGCGCGTCGTCGAGCGCAAGCGAGGACAGCCTTTCGATAATTGGCAGTAGATAAGTTATTATGAGTTCGGCGATAATAATGTGTGTCTGTATGCAATGGATTATCTACACTAATGTTTCACAAGTTCCAATAAATCCATTTACGTACGTATATTTGCATTCATATTGATATAAAGTACGCGTAGACCAAAAATATTTTTAAAAATTTATTGACTTTTAGGTAGAATTTATAGTTCGCATTGACGGAACAATTTGGCTAACAAGGAGATCACTTCAGTTGTTGGTGACGAGTTTTTCCCGAAATTGTAGTAAGATCTCCAGGTACATAATAATGTAGCTTCCTATACTTACAAGGAGACCACGTAAGATGCAGGTCACCAATATCCTGAAATTTTTTTTGTAGTCCATTGTCACATAATAATGTGGTTAATTAAATCCAATAAGCCCTGGAATTCATTGTTAAGAATTATATTAATTTTAATTAAAGTTTAATTGAAAAAACATGATTTCCCCTACCCGTTTACCACCCTTTGTCAAAAATTCTGAAAAAAGCTTAAAATTATCGTCAGCGTGGTAATATTTTAGGACATGGTGCGCAAAGAAACATCCTCTTGTATTGTTCTAGTTTCGATTGGTGTTTTTCACATAGAATACTATTTTATCCGTCAATAGATTACAATTCAAGCGAATGAACAACTTTTAAAAGAGGCGAAAAAAATTGATTTTTATGAATCCTAAATAAATAATCCAGGAAATTTCTGAAAAATTTTCAAGTAATATAGTAGGCAAGTATAAAATACTAGACCAAATTTGCTTGATGGCTAAGGAATTGTTATGGAGAACAAATCGACTCAATCTGTATAAATATTCGTGGTATATAGCCTTAGATATCTTAGTCGCTATTTTTTTATTTGGCACAGAGCTGCAACTCTTACCACATTCATCTGGTATGTATAGAAAGTTTTATTGGTCATTTAGTCGCGTTCGTAATGCCGTCGCTGCTGTTTAGCCCTTTACAAAGCTTAACCAAGTGGACGCAAACGTTGTGTATAGAAAATGAGGGACGAACCTGAATGCGCGCGTGAGAGAGAGAGAGAGAGAGAGAGAGAGAGCAAGTTGAGCAAAACTCTTTGGTGGTGCTGTTACTGCTACGAGGAGAAACTTACTCATTAATGGATTGGAAGTTAGATGTGTTTTGCCTTGGCGATATAATCTACATCAGTTCTGGTTGTGCGGACGAAGACGAACGAGAAGCCTGCGCGCGAGTTAACGTGTGTGCATGTGCGCGGGCGAGGGTAAACTGCCAGCAACAGCTATTCGACGAGAAGCCCGCCACGCGTGTATAGTTACAATTTACACGCACGTGTGCATGTCTCATGTGTGTATATAGGCAGAAATAGCAGAAGCAGCGATCGGCGAGGGTCCATCAAGACAGCGCGCGAGACGCATATTTGAAATTTGCATGCAAATGAGCTTCATAGATTATTTCTATACGTATATAGTTACGACACTTGCGAGCTGTACTTGACGCATTGGATGCAAATTTGCACGGGGTTCGAGCTGGCTGCCTCTGCGTTTGCTGCCGCTACCGTTGCCGATGACGATCTCGTGGAGAATGTGTTTATAGCGCTTGATCGCTCGCAACGATGCGTCGATCGAATACCAAACGAGGGAGGGATGAAGCTTTACATTTGACGACATCGCCAGGAGGGATTATCATCATTTAAAGGGATGGACGTTTTCAAAATTACTTTAACTAATTTATATTCTTTAAGAATTTCATTTATGCGGTCTTCGCTGGAGCATACTTTTTTTACATTGATTAAATTCATTAAACAGTTGCATAGAAAATCTTAATGTTAGAAATATTCTATTGAGGAATTAACAAAAAATAAGATAGTGTACAGTTAAAATCATTAAAATTGCAATCGTCATACAGTTTCAACGCCGTTAATGATTCAATCTTGGTGACGTTTGCGGCGACCAGTTTAGTTCGGTGTCGCTCTGGCCTCATGAACGTTTTACAGCGCTAACAGCTATAGTAAAATAGCTGAACAAAAGAGCCAAGCCTCGGGATATATTTTGAAAATAAAACGTCCGTCGGGTCTGAGCTACCGTGCACACCTCAAGACAGTCGGTTTCTAATTGCTCTCACGAGCTTGAACTTATCCCGCTGCAAGGCAGTTTTATCGTCTGAAGCGATCGAAACTTTATCCCTCGAATGATCTGG
>JAPMIB010000292.1:0-10000 GCA_034770305.1 Trichogramma dendrolimi | reverse complement strand
AAAATTTGCGACGATGTACGGCTCGAGTCAAAGGACAGCATGTATTATACGCGCGTATACGTTTTCCGTATGTCAGAGCCTGGGCAAAGACAAAAACGGATAAACTCGAGAGTGTTAACTTGTGACCGGAGTATAATGCAGTATTGAATGAAGGATGATATCACTCGCGTGCTTGGGCACAGGCCGAGCTTTATATAAGCGGGATACTCTCTTTCATCGTGAGCTCGGACCTCAAGCAGCAACAATACGTCATTCGCGAGCGAGCGTGAGCAGCGTTTCATCTCCCGAACGACCTACTTCTTATGTGCGACTGCATCTCATTTAAAGAATTTTCAGCTCGGCGAAAATTTACGGAAAAACGTAAGAAATAATAAGTACACGCGGCGTGAAATCTTTGAGTACCAGTATAAGCTTTTTTCCGATTTTGAGAATATGCTTATTCGAGTCAGTTACAGGATGTTGATAAAACATATTCGAGAGATTAAATATTTAAATTACAAACATTGAACAAAAGAGTTATTTTAATGGAACCATGTCCTCGAAGCGATTACAAAAAAAAATTTAATTAAGCTTTGCCTTAACTCCCAAGCCGTATAAATGACAATAATAAAATCCCAGTGACCCGGTCAAGCGAGTCACATCGTTTTGCGTGTATCGTGTTCCACGGGGTACAGACCACCTACGTCCGACTTTCTCATGTACGCTTGGAAATCGAACTAATTACAACGCTTTTTGCTACGGTGCATGGGGCACGAGCGAAGCTGGCAAAAGTAGCTGGAAAAATTTTCTGTCGCGCGTGAACTAAATCGTGCAGGCAGGATAAGAAGAGAACCAAGAAGAAGGATCGTAAAAGGAGAAAAAGGAACAGGAGGAAAATAAATGTAAATGTGAGCGCATGTAGAGGCTTATGTAAATAAAGTGCAAGTATATACAGGAGACGTGATACTGACCTCCGAACCAAGATTCCAGGTTGCAGCGATGGTATTGCATTGGGCGTGCAGCCAGTCGGTGCCCGAGCAGCTAGTGCCGTTGGTTTTCTTAGCCTCGATGAGCTTGGCCTCGTCACCGCGACACTCGTATAGGGTCATGTGGTGAAGGTACTCCAGGCCGCCTTGAATAACGGGCTCGTACTGCAACAGACCAGGGAAAAACAAACCAATATAATTTTCAATTCACAAATTTATACGCGTAAGTGCCTATATGCTAATGAGACACAAAAAGGCAACACATCGTAAGGGCACGCTTTATTCCGCTTCATCTTACGCGCATGCATTATTTATATTCATGTATATGTACTCTGATCTCGTAGACGAAAAATTCACCCGCGCATACAGTCGATGGGTGCCGCTATCGCAGCGGCCATAGATCACATATGCTAGTTGTTCGCGGCCATTTGATTTTCCGTTGAATCGTGGGATTTACAAGCGGTAGCATACCGAATGTAAAGTGAAATTTCTTTTCTCTAATAATTAGGATGGATGGTAGCTAGCATTTTGGCGTTTTATTAGCCATAAAATTTGTGTTTGCGCATATTGCCAATATACACACGGTGAATTATTTATATCGATTCAACTCGCTACTCTCGCGATCGAAATAACTCGAGTCGAGAGTTTTGGTTATTGGATATAATGCGAGTATGCCGCGCTGTCTGTATTGAGTGTAATATGTAACTCGCACGTGAATTATGAAAAGTGCATTCATCGTCTACATTCATCATTATGCGAGTATATATATATATATATATATATATATACGCGTGTGTTCTCAAATTTAATTTGTGTCCCGTAATAACGCGAGAGAGGCGAATTCGGTTCGATTAATTCGCGTCGATTTATAGAGTGCGCGGATCCCATGGTATACAAATAATGATGCGAAAATTCATCGTTATTTATTCTCGATTTCAAGGCATTTTCCATTTAATTAACGATCTCCGATCGATCTCCCATATATATATACGCAGCCGCGAAACCGAATTTAACGAGCTAATATAAACAGACTGAAAAAGCAGTTACGTGATATACCGGCATACGCGTGCGGCTTGTGACAAAAAGACCAATGAATAGCTAAGTATGTGATACTTGTTGTGTTACGCGCCGACTTTAAAAAAGAAAAATCAACCCGATGACCGAGATACAACTTTTCCAATAAACCGGTAAATTGGAAACTTTGATTGTCAATCATATGCCCATTGGCGAGTAGCGATCGCATTTAAAGGTTGTACTTTCTTATTTATGGATCGAAGGTTTTCAACGATTTTTTCCTTGCCGATATAATCATATAAGAGAAAATATCGAGAGAAACACTTACCCTGATGACGTGGTGCTTGCGCAGAATCTTGGGTAAGCTGAACACACGACACTGCAGCAGCGTGTCCTGATCCATTGGCAAGCGGACCTGCGAAAAGAATAATGACGAAACAATTATAGCAAAGTCTCGAAGCAAAATTGCACGCGTTTAATGCACGTGACGGCGCAAAAACGTTCAGCTGTCGTGCTCGAGCAAAAAACCTCATGCGAAAGTTAATACGCGAGCGAGCGTCCGGCTGAGATGTACTTAAAAATTTTAATGCACACTTGGCCCGAAATACTTGGTGAAATAATAATTCTACGCAACAATAGCCCACGGAAAATTCTCATGCTCTCGCTTTCTATCAAGCAGCCAAAGCCCGAGAGGGCGCGCACATGGAGTACTGCGGCTGCGAGTAGTACGCGTACATATAGATTGTGGATGGGCGCAAAAACGCCCCATTACGTATACTACGGGCTGCAGCAACAACGCGAGTAAATCCAATTACATCAGCCGATCCTCATTACCCCACCGACGCACCAGCTCTCTTTTTCGTCTTACTCTTCTTCGTCTTCTTTTTCTCCTCTCCTTCTCCTCGTCTATACTTAGCAGTCCAACTCAATTGGGCTCGTGAAACAATAAACGAAAAAGCGATCGGACCTGGCCGCGGGCCCTTCCCACGCGACCGGCTGCATCGGACGCGAGCCTATGTACCTCGCGTGCCTATAAACCTACAACTCTTGTATTTGCTCAAATCCGCGACCTCTGCGTTTCTGCAACTCTTTTTATCGCTATGGGTCGCGCTCGCCATCTCTTATAAATGTGACCGTTGTAAAATTCCCTTGCTCGCCACGGTGGGGAGCTCTTAATTGTACTTCTCACGACGATTTTGGAAAAATATTTTATATCGACTTGACTTTTGTCAGTTCTAATCTGTTATTACGTATCGCGAACTCGAAGTAAATTTTCTCTGCGTGGCGCGTCCACGCGGCGCTCGAGTTATACCTCCACGGATGCGAGGGCGGATTTTTATCGGTTGGCCAAATGCTGCATTGTGCTCGGGCTGCGAAGCGTCGAATTTATGATGGTGATAAATTCAAGCTCACGCTGCATTGCTAGCATAAAAACTATTCGTTCATTAGCGTCCTGGTCCGCCTCTATCTTCTCTATATATTTTATACATAATAAAAGTATATCACGCGGAAATTGCAGTCTTTTTGCGCAGCTTTTACGTTCATATATACCAGAAACGCGCGGTATTTTGCATCATTGTACTGTACCTATCGGACATAAATTGGTAAGACGCTTCATATTTTTCCTTCTCCTTACGAAATGAGAAACTTGAAAAAATAAAGAAAAGAAAATAGCTGTGCAAATACTGCAGTAGATTGCATAATTCATGCTGAGGATAAAAAATGTGAGCAAAGATTGATGGTGATCATGGTTATTTGAAAATCATCGAGGATAGTTATAATATTAATTAAAAAAACTTAGTCTCGTCGGGATAATATTCACGTCTTATAATTACGATAAAAAATGTCAATAACTTACCAACGCATAAATACATGGTTGGTGCATACTATATGTTATGCCATCGTCTTTATACTTTAAAAGTGCTCTACAACTCATTAAGCTGAGGCATTGCGCGCTCGCCTTTCAATTAAGGGACCGACTGCTTGAATCGAGCATTATGACGCAATCGAAAAACTTGACCCACAAAAAAAAATATCTGGATAAGTGAAATCAAAATCGCCGAATCGCCTTCTGCGAGCTATTCAGACTTACAGATGATACAGCTTTTTCAGAACTTTTTTGCGTAAATCTTTTTAAAGCTATTTGCGGTGCAATCGCATGCTTAAAATGAATTAAATAACGATGATGTGTTTAGTACTTGCTGACTATGAATCAATGTTTTTCAACTAATCACATTTAATTTGACTCTCAACGCGATTATACACATATAAAATTATAATTTATAATTTTCGATAATTTACGATCTTTAGTTCTTTGCGCAACTGCTTTGACTACCGGCAACGATAGAGAATTTTTAATTGATCTAATTGGCAAAAACGTCAGTCTACTTAATGTGATCTAAAGTCGTAGTTGCAGATTTAAATTTTCAAATTATTTCACCCCATTTTTAACAGTATCGAGAAAGAAATAGTTTATGTCAATGAATACTTCATGCAAATCCAAAGCAATGGAATAGAATTTATATGTAGAACCTCTAAGTTGAGTTTGCACAATCCAATTTATAAAGAAAATAACCAAGACGTGTCCTTGCACATACATTGAGCATTTTCAAGAGATGCAATAAGTTTAAAAAATGTTGATCTTAAAGCACGCGACCTCCGTTGCTATTGATATTAAAAATTCATAGGGATAATTTACTTGATGTTTAAAAACAATGGTGCAGAATTTGATAGAAATTTAATAGAAATCTATTACGTAAAAAGCGATACGTCAAGAAAATTTTCTATGCTTTTTAGTTCACCACGTTTTTTAAAGATATTATGGAGTGATCATTCAAAGAATCAGAATCTAATTAAAAAGGTCTTTAATTCTCTTTTTTTGATGCTTTAATGCGGTTTCTGGAAGCGTTGAACATTAACATGAATGTTCAATCATGCAATGTTTAATAAAAGCTCGAGTTACAGTATATATGATCGATTTAATATTAATTATGATAGAGACGTATAAAATTAGAGACATTTAATTGATCGAGGGTGCAATTTTTCTGTTTCATTGAACATTATTTATTGAACTTGGACAGTAAGTATGTGAATTATAACTATCAATCTTTAAACTAGTAATAACATTTTCTCTCGCACTTATTTATTACTCTTGCGAACGAAGCTGTTTTCGAATATGAAAATGATTAAAAAACTCTAAAAGCTTACCTGTGCATTGAGCAGCTCCCAGGTATGCAAAATGGGCTCCGGTTCAATATTGCGAGCATTAGTGCCCTGGTGGCTAATTCGGCGTGGCTCGACATCACGTTGAACGAGATAGAGTGGACGCATACCCTTGACTGCTCCGTCAGCCGGAAGTACGCCGGCTGCCGATGCTGGCTCGTCCACGTGGTATTGCCATACAACCTGCAGCGTATCGTTCTGTAAAATAGAGAAAAACGAGGATGTGGTTAGTGACAATGACGCTGCATTTTGCTTCGACTTCTTTCTTAAACTAGAGTTTGCTCTTTTTGCTTCCTCCTAGAGAAAGCTCTTTGATAGGCTCGAAAACAAATTTTTGAACCAGGTGTAGTAGGGTAGTTTTATTTACATATTTGTAATCTTGATTGAATTTCCAATTTTTTTTACTTTTATTACTATTAATATTTTCTCATTTAATGACCATTAGCGTTTATACAGAAAAATTGAAATATAAACAACATTTTCAGAAAGAAGCTAGTTGCAGTTTTCTAATTCATTCTTGTGTATATGATCCACCGTACATCTAAGCAAATTATGCGATAAAATATTGGAAATAAAATCGAATTATTTTATGAAAGAAGCCCGCTTCTACGACGCATACTGTCAGGAAAATAATTTACTCTGTACCTTCACACTGGTTAGGGGATTTTTCAATGAAGAGATAAAACGAGGAATATATTTTCAACTACACGGCTACTGGACGTATAATGCGATTTTGCACGCCATAATTACACAATGCAGTGCTGCAGGAGGAGGAAAAAAAATAAACGAGAGATGATTCTCGAATAGTTAATAACGCGCCTGCTACTGCAGTTGGGTAATTAAGCCCGAGTGCATGCGTAAGTAATTGCAGTTCAAGGGTGTATTAACGCGCGAAGGAGAGAAGAGAGGAAAAACGGGACATACGTATATATATATATACTCGCCTGCTCGATTCAATATGAGGATATAAAGCGCCTTATTTAGTTAAGTTCAATGCAAATTAAGCGCAGTTTAGGATCTTCGCGACTATATGCCGTATGGACGTATAAGCCCTGAAAATTGAATTCGGTGGCTATTCTTCTCTTCACTAGTTTGCATAATTAGTTTCTTTAGAAACGTGGACAGATAAGTCAAATCAAGCAAACTCCTGACCCAATTCCTCTTTGTTCCTTTTCATCCAGTCGGATATCTAAAAAAAGAGGTCGCTTAAAGCATTTATGATATTTTTCTGAATCAAATAAAAAATCCCGAAATACGAGTGGAAGAATGCTCTCTAATTTTTTTTATATCGTAGGAAGAATGAAAAATTGCCTTGGAGTCATTGCTATGGAAGAAATTCATTCAGCCAGACAATTATGCTGCTTTTTTGTTCAAGTTCACAGGACAATTTCATTCCCGACTCTTTATGCGTTAATCGCCGGCGTCAAAGCTCTCGTCTTTTTCCAGTAAAAACTGCAATTCTTTAAACATTTTTGCAATGACATACGAACAGTAGAGAATTATGGTATAACATGTCTGTCGAAATCTGCGATCCAAAAGTTATTTAATCTATGTTCAAGAACTGAGAGGATGCGTTTTTTAAAACACACGAGACCTTTACAGCAGATTTGGTAGGTTGTTATAACTTCAGGAACAAAAATAATCGAACTGCAATGTTCCAACCGTAATTTTAAATAATCGACGAGCTAGTAGCAAATTCATAAAATAAATTTAAGTGAGTTCAATTCCTTTGTTATGCATTTAATAAGAATAATTTTGAATATTAAATGCAGGAAGAAATTCTTCCTTTCGCTGAATTAAATTCATTAACATTACCGAGTTGGGGTGGAGAGATCGAGTTTAGCTTTAGAGAGACGCAATCTTTTGATATAAAATTTTCAATGCCAGATTGCAAGCATGTAGGGGGTAAAAAAATCATTTTTTTATTAAAACCATCGTACTTGCGAGCGCGGGTGCGTATAATCTGGCGGGCATTTATAAGGCCGAATGTACTTACACATATAGGTATATTATGAAAGCTTTTCACTGCACCTAGGAGAAGCAGCAGCGCAAAATTTTATCAGCAATGTGGAAAAATGGGAAATAATGAAGATGAACAATGCGAAAAAGCTCTTTGCAATCACGGATTCTTCCTTTCTTTCCTTTCGTTCGATTTTTTCATCCGCTCTTGAGCCACGTACGTATATACTTGGCAAGAGTGTACGAAGCGAAAATGCCCTTTCTTTTTCATTTGTAGCAGCTCCGTAGGTACAGTTGGATTTATCGCGGCTAGTGGTCATAATGATACGTCGAAATTAGATGGGAGCTCCGTGTGTACTTCCGTGTAAGTGTGTAAGTTGGTATGTGCGCAGTACGTGAATATAGCCAATCCAATAGACCCAACCCTCGCCACCCCCATCGTATTTAACGTATGTGTTTTCTGTTTCTCCTTTGTGCTTGTGCATGAGTTAATAAAACCACATGTAGCTGTGCAGCTGTAAAAAATATTCTTCCGAATTTTTCTACTTTCTTCTTCGATTCGCAGCCTATTTTATTATCGTCTTGATTAAATTTTTCTTGGTGACCTCAAAATTCACATGGATTGAAATCATACTGAAAAATATTAGTGTACAGCGGCGACGTACATGAATTAACTTATGTGCATGCGTGTAACATAGGTTAGTCATTATCATTATAGTTAAGATTATTAATAAATCATACGAACGGAACAGAAAAACTGCATTAATAATCTTTGCAGTGGATGTTGCTATAGACACATACACTCAGACACACACATACGTACACAGAAATATATGCATGCGCAGTTGTCGGCTCGAGTTCGACGTTCGACGCCAGCGGTACGTAGCGTAGGTCGGTGGGTACGGGCGTGCGACGACGCTGGCGGCCCCGGATCGATGACAAAAGCTCTCTTGCGGGTGTAGTCTTGAAGAAAGCATCAGCGCGCACACAACGCTGCGATAGCCCTCGAGTGTACGTGTAGCCGATAGCCGACTATTGCGTGGCTCAAGCTATGAGAGTAGAGAGCGAGGTCGATGAATTTAACCCGTAAATAGTCTCTGATAATATGGACGATAAGGCCGAGTAAAACTTGAAGCTTTCTAGCTTCCATCTACCTCTCCCTCTATCTCTATCTCTCTGCCAGCTCCTTTATCCCTCTAATGATCCTTCCGCAGGTTCACCTACGGAAACCTTGTTACGACTTTTACTTCCTCTAAATGATCAAGTTTGGTCATCTTCCCGGCACAATCGGCAACGTAGTAAACACATTGCCGCGCATCAGTCCGAAGACCTCACTAAATCATTCAATCGGTAGTAGCGACGGGCGGTGTGTACAAAGGGCAGGGACGTAATCAACGCGAGCTTATGACTCGCGCTTACTGGGAATTCCTCGTTCATGGGGAAAAATTTCAAGCCCCAATCCCTAGCACGAAGGAGGTTCAGCGGGTTACCCGGACCTTTCGGTCAGGGAGGACACGCTGATTCCTTCAGTGTAGCGCGCGTGCGGCCCAGAACATCTAAGGGCATCACAGACCTGTTATTGCTCAATCTCGTGCGGCTAGACGCCGCCTGTCCCTCTAAGAAGATTAGTTTGTACGTCGGTAGTAAAAATTCCGCGGCCCAGAGGACCGGGAGTCTTCAAGATACCAAAAGTTACGCCTATTTAGCAGGCTAGAGTCTCGTTCGTTATCGGAATTAACCAGACAAATCGCTCCACCAACTAAGAACGGCCATGCACCACCACCCACCGAATCAAGGAAAGAGCTATCAATCTGTCAATCCTTCCGGTGTCCGGGCCTGGTGAGGTTTCCCGTGTTGAGTCAAATTAAGCCGCAGGCTCCACTCCTGGTGGTGCCCTTCCGTCAATTCCTTTAAGTTTCAGCTTTGCAACCATACTTCCCCCGGAACCCAAAAGCTTTGGTTTCCCGGAAGCTGCCCGCCGAGTCATCGGAGGAACTTCGGCGGATCGCTAGCTGGCATCGTTTATGGTTAGAACTAGGGCGGTATCTGATCGCCTTCGAACCTCTAACTTTCGTTCTTGATTAATGAAAACATTTTTGGCAAATGCTTTCGCTTCTGTCCGTCTTGCGACGATCCAAGAATTTCACCTCTAACGTCGCAATACGAATGCCCCCATCTGTCCCTATTAATCATTACCTCGGGGTTCCGAAAACCAACAAAATAGAACCGAGGTCCTATTCCATTATTCCATGCACACATTATTCAGGCGAACATAGCCTGCTTTGAGCACTCTAATTTGTTTAAACGTACCGGCCCACCTCGACACTCGATGAAGAGCACCGCGATGGGATATTAGCTGGGCCGTCCCGAAAGACTAAGCCCACCGGTAGGACGTCCCACAATCTGATCAGTTAAACATCGCGAGCGATGAACCGACAGCGTGGCACACAGATTCAACTACGAGCTTTTTAACCGCAACAACTTTAATATACGCTATTGGAGCTGGAATTACCGCGGCTGCTGGCACCAGACTTGCCCTCCAATGGATCCTCGTTAAAGGATTTAAAGTGTACTCATTCCGATTACGGGGCCTCGGATGAGTCCCGTATCGTTATTTTTCGTCACTACCTCCCCTTGCCGGGAGTGGGTAATTTGCGCGCCTGCTGCCTTCCTTGGATGTGGTAGCCGTTTCTCAGGCTCCCTCTCCGGAATCGAACCCTGATTCCCCGTTACCCGTTACAACCATGGTAGGCGCAGAACCTACCATCGACAGTTGATAAGGCAGACATTTGAAAGATGCGTCGCCGGCACGGTTATCGTAGCCAGTATGAAGATGCGCA
>JAPMIB010000291.1:0-60658 GCA_034770305.1 Trichogramma dendrolimi | reverse complement strand
GCCAGTGTTGCGAAAAACATCATTTATGTACGATGGATATGCGCGCTCTTCTTTCTCCGCGTGCGTGGACGTGTGTGTGCGCTTGTATGTGTGTTTGCCAGGCGAGTGAAAAGAAAACAGAATTTTGTCGCGTGCGAATTGTCGCGCGATGCGAGCTAAAACTCAATGAGAAATTTATCCAGCCGAAGTACCTCCATTTTTCATTTATTCAATAATATGCAAGGCAAGGCTTGTCGTGCAATGGCCAGTTATGTAAAGGTGATATTATCAAAAAATCAATCGCGCCTTTATTACTCCTCTTCTGAGCTCGAAACAATTGCGAATGAAAAACTATTTGTATCCGTCGAGATGTAGATAGATAATCGAATAAAAAATCTCAACTTGACTTATTATTCAGATCAAGGCTACTTATCGATTATTTTTTACAATATTTTTTCATCAATTTGTGGTGTGAGAAAAGTTATTATTGGCAGTCTGATATATTTTTAATGCGAGTTATATTTATTTATTCAAAGTTCTTTTATTTAAATTCGAGCAGGTATTTTAGCAGTGATAAAAATACTCATCAAAGAGTCGCCTTTTTGACTTCCGTCAGCGTTAAAATTAACTGAAATAATAATCGAGTATTTAAACGGTCATAATAATAAGATTTATACTAGTTTAATTTAAAATTCATTTGAGAAGTTTCACTCGGTGAAAACGACGCCTCTGCCTTTAAGAACTCAAGAGAGGTGGGCAGCGGTAGCAGCGATGAAGTGCATCGCCCGGTAGATCGTCTTCTTTTTTGATTATACCAAAAACTCGACGGGCCACATTCTACTTCGCGCGCGCGGAACGAACGGGAAAAAAGAGCAAAGAAAATAAATCGCCGAGAGTCAACGATCCATGTTTCGTGCACTCCCTCGAAAACTGGAATCGAATGAAACGTAATTTGTCTGCGCATCCACGTCGATCCCAGTAGAGGCTGCAATTGCAAAGACGAGAACGACGACTGATTCAAATCTTTGCGATCGTTTTGGAGCAGTCGCGCGAGTTCGGGCGAGTATGATGTATACGTGAATACGTACACGTCGTTAGTAGTACGACTTTCACATTTTTACTTTTCGAGTCAGACCACCGAACCAAGTGTGCACGATAAATAACTACCTTCGTACTTTCGACTTTCCAATGAATATCAATATTTGATTTTGTTGCTCGAAGACGGCAAACTAACTCTTTTCCAATGAAAATTAAATTATTAAAAGCTCGCGCTTGAGAAATGCACGTTTGAACGCATTCGTAGACTTTTTTGTATGCGCTCGGCAAGTGACGGAAGGAAAAACAACGCCAACGACTCCGAAGTTATTGTTCGAGAAACAGAGATAGAGAGAAAGCGACGGAATTCTACGACGTCACAAATTCGTGAATAAATCGACGAGTTAAGTTCATACGAGCTACCGCTTCTCAAAGAAACAGGTGATGCAATTTTTTTTTTCTTCAATTGTGTCCGAATCTCAGTGAACGATCAAAACGATTATTTTCTTCAAAAATTTTTAGATCGCCCTGCTGGCGCATTCAAGTTCACCTCGCCCTTGCTACGAAGAAAAAATCGAAATTACCGTGAACGTGAATCGCATCGGGAGTGCCGTATCAAGGTTCAACGTATTTCACGTTTTGAGACTTTGAAGTGCCTCGAACCGATCAATAGATACCTAAGAAAACGGGTTTTCACATTGAAAATTTGTTGAGTATTTTTTTTCATTTAGAAACAACATCGGGCTATGACCTCGCAACAAGAGAACATATCAATAGTTTTCCAATGAAACACTCCGACGCAAATCTAGTATTCAATCGCGATTAAAGCTAGGTAAAAAATACAATAGCATCGAAGATTTTTATATCACAGCTTTTGACTGATTAATTAACTATTAGTTACTCTTAACTAGATGCATTAATTCATCAATATAATAAAAACGAACCATCGACTCAATTTGTAATCTCTAAAGAATGAAATAATATCACAATCACGCTATAAATTGCTTGTTCAGATTATATTGAATTAGAGAAGAGATTTAATATTAATTAATTCATGGCTCAATAATTTCTTACAGCAAATGATTTGCAATGGAATAACAATGTTTATTCGTTTCAACCTTCAATGGCAACAATTAATTATTATACTATCAATCAATGTAATTATAGCATAATAACTTATTGACGATTAAAGGGTGATATAAAAACATAATGGTGCCTTGAATGCATGCAAATTGATATGGCAATTAAGAAAAAAACAGGAAACAATTGAATTTTTTCGTATCACACACACAGAAAGAGGTCGAAATAGGCGTACTTTCGAAAATATAACTTCAAAGTGTATTTATTTTTAAAAAAATCGCATCTCACAGCCACCAATTTTCGGAGAAACGATAAAAGTAAATCGGACTTTGGCGCGCGATGCAATTTCGCGATCGGAGTCGTCCATATATCAAGACGAACAGGATGATTTTGTATTGTAATCAATTCACGCGCCACTCGATACGCGGGTCAGCCCGCACAAGTGAGTTTTCCCGTTTGTTTCAAAGAACGCACACGAACGCACAGTCACAAGATATAGCGGCGAATTGCGCGACAAGTTACTCTTCTGTTCCGCGGAGCTTTCCGATCGGAAGGCCAACCTGCGAGGGCCAATGCGATTAAATCGATAAAGCTTGTTTGCTCTTTGAATACTCACTGATTTACAGGTGAAAAGACGGGGGGGCCAAGACGTCGCAGTAGCCGCCACGAACGAACCAAGTTTCAAGAAAGAAAAGGAAACGAGCGGGAACAGGACGCGCACAAAAAAGCAGGCTCGCAAACGTACTTGTATGTGTGTGTGAGTGTCTCTAAAAATAGGCTTGCAGCAGGCGAGCGATGAATGAAAGTAGCTGAGGCGCGCGTGAGTGGGCCGACTATCCGCACACGGTGTACACAGAGCAGCAACTGACTGACTTTGAAAGCGGCGGTCGATACGCGCGACGTGTATATATAATACGACGAGAGTCGCGTACTACCAAAGACTCGTTATAGGTGTGTATGTGTATCTACCTGTGCGAGATTACTCTCTTTCTCTCTCTCTCTCTCTCTTTTTGACTGCAGCGCGCGCCTTTCCTTCTATATATACTTTCACGAGCACCAAAAATCCACGATCTTGCCGAGGAGCGATTCACCGCACCGACTGAATCCGTGTGCAGGCTCGCTATCGCATATGTATGCGCGTCCCCTTCTTTCTCACCTCCTCTCTTTCTGCCGCGCACAGTCTCTCTCTCTCTCTCTTTCTTTCTCTTTACCACGCGTTCGATCCCGGCCTGCGCGAGTTGGTTACCTACAACCGTCGCTGGATCGGGCAGCCTCTTGTAACGACGCAGAATTAAAAAACCTGCGACACCAAAACACCTGCGTAGCCGTTAGATTTTTTTCTTTCTCCGAGTCTCGCGCGTTTTGAATGATCGAAGCCTCGACCAATAAAAACTACTCGAATAGATCCGGGTTTTATCCAACCGAATAGATACACGCCTCCGAACTTTAATACTAACGAGTTTTATACGCTTTATATGTATATCTACGATTGTGACATTCGACCGCATAGTTGTACACCGCGAGTTGATTTATCGCTTTTTTTCGAGTCGCAAAAGTTAAACGACCCTCGACATAATGCACAGCAGCATTCAATGCAGATATTGATTTAAAAACCCTGGCCATTTAATGCGGTCCGCCACCTCTCGCTCGTGTCACTGTTCTTTTCGCCGAATCGTTAATTGCGAGCGGAAAACTTTTGTTTACGGATGCATAAACGCTCGCGGACATTATCATTTGACGAAAAAAAAAAGTATCGATTAGAGTATAATCGACAGCCACTTGTCGCAGAGCGAGCAAGAAAAACGACTCACGAAAAAATATACTAAATTAGCTGCGGCCAAAACATTTCTTCTCGTCGAGCTCTTTGGACGCGTTACTTCTTTACTCAAAACACAAATGGCGAGTCGAAATTTTGACTTGGAAAAAGTCTCTAATTTCTTGAGCTCACGTGCGAGCATCGAACGAGCATCGTGCGTCAGGTGTAATAACGATTTTGCGGTGTACACATAGGTCGATAAGAAAACGAAAAATTGAAATTTACACGATAGCACTTGGTACGAGAGTAGCAGCACGCACGCTCAATATGTGAGGCCGTTTGCCACTCTCTGCTACGATCGAGTTGTCATTCGTACGAAAACGTTTTTAGTGTAAACAAAAAAATCGCTATAAATATATTCATATAAATAAATGCGCCGAGCTTCGGAGCGCGCAGGTCGAAAACCTCGTGACGCGTTCGACTCCATCTGCATAATAATGCAGCAGCAGCCACAATGCTGGGCTTTACGCGCGCACGCGATTATCTAAAACTTGGCGTTTGCTCGTAGTGACTTTGTTACTTGAAATTGGCATTATTCATGGCACGATTCTAATCTACAATGCACTCCGAGATTACCGAGTGTACATGCGTTCTCGACACTTTGACGAACTCAATTCACTTTTTTGCACGTCGTTTGAAAAATTCATCGCACTTCCATGTTAGCGTGAAAATTGAAACTTCAATATTTATCCATCAAACGGGTTTCAACAAACATTTTCAATTGAAACAGCTATGGAATATTACTTGCGATGAGTGCGCATATTAAACATTTGTAATTGTCTTCCGTCGTGAAGCGAAATCCATTTCGCATGCAATGGGAGAGGAGACGAAACGGATGAGGGTTTTCTCGTCTCTCGTTTGTCATTCGAAATCGATTGGCTTCTGTCAGTAATCAGAGTGGTACACAGGATTTCTATCAGGCGGTAGGCAAACTTTCATCGTCGGCACGTACGATACATAATCGACAAATAAATAATTCGCCGTTCTTCGATTGTAACGAGGCCTCGAGGGAAAGTAATTGCGCAGGCGAGAAAGAATTTTTAGCACAATTTTGAGGCAATTTTGACGGATGAAAGTTGTAATGTGTAAAGCGATGAAAATTTGGAGCGTTACGTAACGCGTGCGGTATGAATTTCTCAAAATTTTACGTAAATCAGCAGTCCGCGATACTCGTAAAAGTCGATATAATGCAATTGATCTCCGTTTTAAAATTTTGCAATTTCACAAAAAAAAAGACGAAAAAAAGAAGAAGAAGAAGAAGAAGGAGAAGAAGAAGAAAAAGAAAAGAAACTAAGCGCGCTTACGCGCGAGGAAAGTACTATTGCTGACGAAACTGTATTTTACGTCACGCGTACGGCAGAGAGTACTTCTTCGTATTGCGACGTATACGTTGGCAGTTCGATTTGACAATGAGTAGCTCATTTTCATGCTGAGCCGGCTTCATGAAATATTAACGAACGCGGAAAAAATCTGCACGCGATCCTCGATCTTTATTAGGCCGGATGAGTTAGTACAAGTACTGGAAAAATATCACGAGAGCCAACACCGCGGGCACATCCACGTCGATAACGTTTCCAAATCGAGACCAAGATTGTGCTCGTCGACGGGGCCTTATCAAAAGCATCAAAATAGTTCGATGAACGGCTTCGTGTCCAAACGCGGAGTCGAATAGTTTTTGGTCGTGAAAAAGCTGACACGCGTGTACGAGCGCGCGAGTGTTCTTTTTCAGTGACGTGTTTAGATGAGCGCAAAGCGATGCTTATAATATACACACGTGGTGTATAAGTTTACATCAATATCTTGGTACATATATATATTTATAATGTACATGAGTAGGCGCGTAATGACACATTGCGATATAGATATATGGTAGGCGAGCTTACACACATACACAAGTTACAGTGCTTATAGTTGTAGCGAGGCATATGCGTGCGTGTAGAGGATAAGACGGCAATAGTCACGTGACCGGTGGTGCGAGCGCGTCGCGCGCTTATTCCCACCTATCGTTCATTCGCATCTGCCGAACGCCTGAGGAATTGTCGTGGCGCGCGAGATAAGTAACGCAACCACCGCACCACGTATTGCCATTACTATTGAGTTGGCCTTGAAAATTTCACGTTAGATCTTACGATTGGAGCACTCGCTGTGTCAAAGACCCAACTGTCTGAAATATATTCGACTTCGTTGAGCGTTTCGACGAGACATTTTTAAATTTTAAACGTCGTTTATAAAAATCGACTCGGCCTCTCGGTTTCTCTAGCCAACTCGGAAACGTGTTTGGTCGGGCCGAAGCTCGACAGTTCGGAGCGCAATAAGCGAGTACGTAACAGTGGCTATTGCGATGTATCCGAGCGCGCGATCGCTCTCAGCCCATATATTCGATCGGCTTCCACACACAATAGTCGGAAAGTCGATTGTTGCCGCGTATAGAGAAATAGATGAGGAAAGTCAAAGGCAGATAAGTAAAAAAGGCAGAGCGCGTATAGAGAGCGCGTCGAATCGGGCCGCGCGCTTATTACATTATACCTTATGCCGACACGGGCATTAGCATTATTGCGTAAACGGGATTATTAGCATTTGCCGATGTCACGACCACTCGACGTATAGCTCTAGAGGTATGGGCCGACCGCGTGCGTGGTGCACGCGCCGCATCGTCGCCTATTATTGCTATATTATTGCCGAGACACCGTCACACATGCGTTGGCTCTATTGTTGTGTACGCACACCGGCCCCGAGAGACTCTCGGGGACGCAAATCCGTATCGCGGCGATTGACGAGCGTCGACGATTGAATCGATCCCTCATTGGCCGGTTCCGAAGCACGCGAGTAGTCAACCTGTTGTTGCCGGCTAGTACAGTACAGCGGCGCTCCAGAGTCCGCGCCGAGTAAAAATACTCAACGTTATAAATACATGACCTATGGCACGATTAAATAGATTATGCGTCGCGCGAAGTCTATATATATATCTATATGGACGAGTGTCAGGCTCGTCTCGTGTACGTGCATTATTTTATGCGCACAAGTACGAGAGCTCGGCGCACGTATACTCTGACCTCTACCGAAATCGGAGCACCAGCGGTAAACCCGCGCGCTTTTCCTTCGTTTTACGTCGACGAGAGTACATCGTTTCGTGCCACGCGTTCTCTAGCGCAAGCCTAATAACGAAACTCTTATTGCCGCAGTGTACGTAGAAACACGATCCACGGGGCAAGCTGCTGCTGCTGCTGCACGCGGATCGTAGTATACGCCTTGTATCGGCCTAGCTGGCACCGCGCGCTCCGCAACTAGCCGTATCATCTGTGCGTATACTTGTCTATTAAAAAGTAACGGTAAACGCTCTACTCTCGGCTTGCGACTCCTCTCTCTCTCTCTCTCTCCCTCTTCCGCAATTCTATTTCCGTGCGTATAAAACTATGTATGCACGAGTACGCGGCGAGCAGTGCGCTCGCTCGCGCGGATAAGGTACTGATTTTACTATGCGGCGCAGGAAAAAATAGGCGACTGCGGACTGACGCAAATCGAGCCAGCGTAAAAAGAGCAATTATTTATAAACTTAAAGCGGCCGATTGCGAAGCCGCGACACAACAGCCCGTTATACTTATACATCGCGATGCAACAGCACGGGAGAACGCGTGGCCCTACACACACTGCCGGTGGCCGGCGGCTTTAAACGCACCATCTCTCTCTCTCTCTATTTGCACATAATTGCCATATTGCGATGCAGTTCCAGTTGAGGTTAGGTTAACTAGGCCTTTATCTCTACTTCCATTTTTCCCCTGCCTTCCACAGTTTTTCAAAGATAAATAAAAGGTGCAGCCGTGGCTGTGTTTGCACGAGCGAGCCTGCACGCTACGGAGCAAAGAGATAGCTCCGGCAAGACCAGTCTTACATGCCTCTTGTATATTTTATTTGCTCTCCGTTATTCATCGTCTTGTACAGAGAGTGAGCAATGTTGGGCTAACCATATACCAGTATTTAATTCACAAAATTACGATACATCGTGAAACGTAAATTTAGATACATGACAAGTAAATAATAATGCGAGCAGCCGTATCCGATAGGACCGCTGTACTAATTTTACAAATTGCTTGAATTCATTCCAAAATTTATGTTCTAAATTTGTACTATTGACCGACAAACACTATTCGGGATTAAAGCAGAGAAAAAGTGCCGAATGAAAAATCGATATCACCAAATGCCATTGTGTTTTGTTTATAAAAATCACTGTTTACATTACTCACAAATAGACACGAATTGCGTGAAGCTTGCCAGCTGACGAAGGATTCTTGTATTTTACGATGCTGTGCAAACCACACAGACGTCTGCGATGTGTATAAATGTTAAATCCGTGAATTTTCGGAGCACAAGCACGTAAGAGTCAAGATCCGTTCAGTTCGCGCACCTGGGGAATACTGATGTGACTGCTGGTCCCGGCTTATGCTATGCGGACATGGAAACAAAGTACGAGTAACGAACGCGGCGCCGACTAGTGTTCGACGCCTAGACCCCCGCAATGTTTTTTACCTTATTCCTCCGCGTACGAATACTACTCGAGTCTTGCTCCTCCTCGACACGTTTACGCGCAACACATAGACAGTAGACACCCGTGTACAAAGCTAACAACACACACACGTCAGCGTCTGTACTTACTCGATACTCATTTGTACTCGTGTTCGCTGACGTCAAAACAGCACGTTTGCTGTCAAATTTGCGATACCTGCCGTTTAATGTAATTGAAAGGGATGCTTTGCTTTATTTCTCATTCTCGTTCACGTTTTTCCATTGATTTTTTAATTTGTGTTCGATTCATGATTCAATTTATTTTTTCTAATATTTCCCCTGATATTTAGATCATTCAAAATTTAAAACGTCGTCTTCGAAATAGTGAAATTTTTAAAAAATATTGCACAGATTAATGCTACTTTATTTGTAATTTAGTCATATTGTTGTTTCTTCACACAAAATAAAATATACATATTTTACATATAAATTCAAGCAAAATTTCATGCTTATACTTTCACATTTTTTTTCAAAATTAGTCTCAGGAGATATTTTAATTGTTATGATTTCAACCAAAAGTTGCTACTCGATTCAAATAAATTAAAATAATTAGCTGTATATGTACACAATTTTTCAAATGTATCTTCATAATTAAAATTTAACGATATTTTATAAAAAATCTGATAACATCTATAACTCCAACTGGCATGTCCTCTGCATATCCTTCACTCAAGTTATATACTGTCTAATAACATTTTTCATAAAATTTTTTGTAATCAATAAATTACAGAAGTTCATTTGATAGTTATCACTACCTTGTACACAGTATAAAAGTAAAATCTTAGAAACAATCTGGAAAAAATAATAGTTTAAACTCTACCCTCTAGTTTAGATAATACTTCATGAGTATTCTCAATAACACTGTAAATGTATGGACGTTCCATTGGATTTACTTTCAACATGGTCATTATCAAATTTTGCATATCCTAAAACATAGCATAAATATTTATTAGTAAAATTAAATGCATTCAAAAACACTCCATCAATATGAAATTGAATAAATATTTACTTCATTAAATGGTGAGTTTTCTGGAAAAGTAATGTTTGCACTAATAACAGCTAGTGCTACGCTGTCACCCCTTTCATATACTGCATCAAATGGGGATTTGAAGTAACACATTGCATAGAGAATGCAACCCAAAGACTGAATGGAAAAAGGTATATTAATTTTTCATAATTTGTAACTGGCTGTATTCAATAAATATTTACCCAAATATCTGTTCTTTCATCTACCATACAATAACTTTCAACTTGGAAAAGTTCAGGGGCCCTGTAAGGCATTGAACATCTTTCTGCAGCCAACTCTTGTAGTGATTGAGCTGCTTGAGTGCCACAAACTTTTACTCTAGCAGGTGCAACTGAACCTGTAATATCATTTAATAAATTTTTTAATATATTATTTCAATTACCATTGACTATAAACTTTTAAAAATGAATAAAATAATAATTAAAGTTGATAAATTTTTACCTAAATCCATTATTACAGGTGTCATATTATCACCTAAAACAATATTTGCAGTCTTTAAATCTCTATGGGCAAGGGGTTCTGGTTTAGCTTCATGAAATGCTTTTACTCCATCACATATCAATAAGAATATATTAAGAATATCAACTGGCTTCATGAATTCTCTTAACCTTGCTCGTCTCTCCAATTCTTGTGCTAAAGTTCCTTTCTGTTGCGTTGAATAAAAAACAATAGAAATAAAATTATACAGGTATCAAATTAAAATATTTACAAATTTAGTCCACTTACATGGTAATAAGGCAAGACTAATAAAACTTCACTAGTAGAATTAGTTACAGGATCAGCTACACCTTGGTAGTCTGAATCAACCAGTTCAATAACATTAGGATGTTTTACTATGGAATGGTACTCTACTTCCATACAAGCTAATCTTTGATCATCTGGACTGTGACAAACAATTCTTTTCACTGCATATTTTTTGTGTGTAAGATTATCTTCAATTAAAGATACTGTGCTAAAACCACTGAAAAAAATTCGTTATATTGACATTAATTTTTTTATAATGAAAAGATAACTTTTTAAAAGTATCCTAGTATCATACCCTTCTCCCAGATGTTCTAAGATGATGTATTTTTTGCCATTCACAGTAATTGTCTCTTTAGAACAGAGGCAGCCCATTTTAAAAATTAAACTCAAACCTAAGCTATTCATTTTGACGTTAAATAATAATTTACAAAAAACACTGAATCATCGATTAACTTGTACCACAGATTTTGGGCATTACACTCTCATTTTGATATTACACATCAACATGTCAACGGAAAGATTATGAGTTGATTTTACGTTAAGTAGGTTAGCTATGAGTGTATATTAAGATTGTATATATGCTGCAAAACAGCTTGTTGACAGTAACCAAACATCACGTGAATACAAATTCAGCGATATGGTAGTGGAGTGGGAATGTTGAGCTCCGTAAACGCGAAATTCAAATTTCTATTGTTTTATTTTTGCAATTCAGTATTTCATTTCACGAGGTTAACTACGATCGCGTAAAAAAATTTAAAAAACGGGAAAAATTAAGAGACCAGATTAAAAACGAAAAATACAACAATTTTTATCCAGTTACAAACATGAACGAAGACCAAGTATCGATGATTAAGGTGATGGTTTATAAAAAAAGTATATTGTTTATTAGAATATCTTAGAATTTATCTGTACTTATTAGATGGCTTACTCATTGACATTCGCCATCGTCGTGAGTTATTGCTTATATTGGGGTGAACCTGAAGAATCATTACAAGATCCTGTGGACGAAACCGGTTGGGTTCCAGACGGGGCTTTTGCTAAAATTCTCGACGAACCACCCATGATGTGAAATTTTGTGTCAATTAGGACGTGATTATGGATGACAAAAATAAATTTTGCAATTAAAAATTTATTCATACACGAAAAGTTTTATTTACAAATTATTTGTAATAGTTAATTTAATCTTCATAATACAGTGCACACAAACTTTCAGACTTGGAGAAAATTACATTTCTAAGAACTTTTTTATCACTAAAATTTGATGTAAACACTAATTTTAGTAGTATTATTAATCTCTTTCCATAAGTTTTAGCTTAATTTTTCGCGCACTATATACATACATGAATTTCAAATTCAAAATTCACTTTTTTTTTATAAAAATTTGAAAATTTACTTTTCCAAGAAAGTCGCTTTATATTTATTTTACATTTTTTACCGCGCATTATGAGACTTTAAGGAACTTAAATACAATGCATATATTCCAAATTGCTAAACATCATTTTTTAATGTATTAATTATTGCAAAATGATTGTACTGAGACTGTTTTCTCGCATTAATAACCAATTGCGTATTCAATTTTCAAAACAACCATAGATATTATTCTTCAGTTATATTGACATCAGTAGGAACGACGGCTTCCTGATCGTTTGAAAGTTGCGCTTGCCACATATCGTGATAAAAACCGCCCGTTGAAATGAGATCTTCGTGCTTGCCTCTTTCGACTATTTCTCCATCTCTCAGAACGAGTATTTCATCTGCATGGATTATGTTGACAATCGATGAGCGATGATAATGGTCGTACGATTAGCACATACACGATTTAACGCTGCTTGAATATTGCGCTCAGTTTGAGTGTCTAACGCACTGGTAGCTTCATCAAGTAAAACGATTTTCGGAGCTTTTAACATTGTTCGAGCGATCGCCACTCGCTGCTTTTCGCCACCACTTAGACGTAGTCCACGTTCTCCAACCTACGTTGAATTGAAACATTGTGATTATTGATGTTATGATTTTAATTTTTTTAAATATTTAAATGATTACCTGAGTCTCGTAACTTTCTGGAAATGATAAAATTCTCTCGTGAATGTCAGCATTCTTAGCTGCTGCAATTATGTCGGCTTCTGGTGCATCAATTTTTCCGTACTGGATATTATATTTGATAGTGTTGTTGAATAAAACTGTATCTTGTGGAACAACTCCTATTAATTTAAAAATCGTAAGATTAATAATTCCAATCATAGTTCAATAGAAGGAGAAAAAAGTATAGTACCAATAGCTGTTCGTAAAGTATCTTGTTTTACATGTTTTACATTTTGCCCATCAATAGTAATTGCTCCTTCATCGACATCGTAAAATCGGAACAATAAGCGCATTATGGTTGATTTTCCAGCACCTGATGCTCCTACCAATGCTACTGTTTTTCCTGCAGGTACAACAAAACTGACGTTTCTTAACACAACTCTCTGGAGTGTAAGCAAACGATACATTCGAAAATTCAACTTGTCCTTTATCAGCTATCAATGGAATAGCATTGGGTATATCAACGACTTCTTGTCTCTCTCTCAACAAATCAAACATATTTTCCATGTCCACAAAATTTTTTTGAATAGCTCTGAAAATTAAAGAAAATGAATGAATTAATTTATGCAACTCATTTATTGTAGTATAATAAAAATGATGTACCTATAATATGTTCCAAACCAATTAAGGGGAACATACAGTTGAATGATGTAACTTGCAAACAAAACATAATCACCAATTGTTAAACCTTCTCCATTTACAACCATATGAAGACATAACAATGATCCAGTTAATAATCCGCAACTAATAATTATGTTTTGCAAGGTATTTAACATATTGAGAGTTATCATAGATTTCCATTCTTCTACTTGATATTTTAAAATGGCTTCTCTGTAACAATCAACTTCATACTCTTCAGCTCCAAATATATTTACTGTTTCAAAATTTAATAAACTGTCAACGCTACGAGCTTTCTGGTTATTATCAGCCAAGTTCATACGTCTTTGGAATTTTGTACGCCATTCAGTAATAGTTATAGTAACAACTACAAATAAAATAAATTTATAGAAAATTTAATAAAATCAAACTATAATTTTTTTATACTTACTTATGTACAAGATCATAGTTGTAAATACTATCAATCCAAACCAATGATTGAAAGATATAACAAAGATATTACTGCAACTAGGATGTCTACGATCGTTGGAAAAATTGAAAACAGTATATAATTCAACAAATTATTGATAGAATCAGTTCCTCTATCCATTACTCTAAGTACTTCGCCCGTTTTTCGTCCCAAATGCCATCGCAGACTCAACCCATGTAAATGTCTGTGTTACAATACATTTTAAATTAACTCATTAAAGTTGAGTTTTTTAAAATAATTAAGTAAGTGCAAAATTACCTAAATAGTTCAACTTCTACTTCTCGAGTTGTGTATTGTTGGATACGAATCCACAAAAATGATCTCAAGTTATTTAAAACACCCATGCCTCCAGTACCACCTCCTTGAAGAAATTTGAAACCAACATATATCACTACCAAATCCCATCTGTAATGTGAAATCAAAACTATATAAATCAAAATCTTAAAGAAAAAAATTATTTTTATCTTTTATCATCAATTAAATCAGTCACCTGAACTGTCCTGGTGTTTCAGTTACACTGTCTACTATTTTTCTGTTGTACAGAGGTACATACAAGTTGATGACTCTTCCCCCAATAAGCAAAATAAAACAAAAAATCACTCGTACTTGGAGCATAATACTCTTTTTAGGCCAAAGAAATGGCGCCAGAGTTTTGACTTTGTACCATGCATTTTTCCAAGTTGAAGAATTTTCATCGGGACGCTGAAAGTATAAATTTTATTATTTTATTTTTGATTTTTCATAAGATCAATCATAATTTATATTATTAAAATAATTTTTCCACAATATTAGTAAATGTCATCTCTTTATATAAAAGTATTTAAAACTTAGAGAAACATTTAAAATCATTAAATAACTTACACCTTGAAAGAAGTTTGATTGTGGATTTGAGCCATCTTGAAAACTGTGATAATTACTTGGAGGATCACCAATAATACCAGGAGCACGTAAACCAAGACTGAATATGAAGAGACTGCTGCAGTAACGTAAGACAAATAGCACCATCTCTATTTGATTTGACGGTCTGAAAATAGTATGGGTATATAAATAGCTTGCTTTCTACAGAGTGAAAAAAAGGACTGAGGTCAAAACAGAATCTTAGGTGCAGATGCATAATTACATTGGCTGATATTATTATTTGTTAAATAAGAAAATCAAAAAATACTTACGTATCAAATTTAAACCACCAATCTTCATTTTTTAAATTCAAAAAAGCAAGATTTTCAGCAATGAAAGCTAAAGTCCAAAATCCAAGTAAAACAATTCCATGACCTTGAGGTGGCACACTAGGTAATAATTTATGTCTCTCTACTCTCAGAATAATGAAAGAATATGGGTATACAAAAATTGTTAAAATTGAAGAGAAAACCTAAAATCAACAATATATATAGATATTAAAATCTGAAAATTTACAAAGATTTATGTTTCTTTTTACCATGTATCCATACAAGTGCTTATCATCAATAGCAGTCGCTTGCAGAATCATTCGTAGAAAACTTATAAATGGCATAAACAATAATAGCAGCTTCTGACATAAATACAATTTATTTCGAGGTAGAGTACGTCTGTCTACTTCAGTTCCATATCGATTATACATCCATAACTGAATTGAACCAAAAATTAATAAATACATAGAAATAATTGCAGTACTGATGGTATCCATAAAACATTTTGAAGTGCCATTGACCCATATTTGATCAAATGTAACATTAGGAGGACAATAGGAAGGCATCTTGGAAAATTAATTTGCCTTTTTAACTCAATACTGCTAAATATAGACGATAGTTTTCAAATTAACTGACTCCTTTCCAATTAATATGTAATGACTAGATATTCTACACATTTGATAGAATTACCTGTGAACAATAATTAAATTGGAATTGTAAAATGTTATGTTTATTTCAAATCATAAACGTTTTCAAACTTTGATGTAAGAATAATAATTTTAATATTAACTATCTCAATATTGTTTTATTGAAAAATGTTTACGAGAAGTGTTAATCTTCTCTTACTTTCCAGTAAAAATAAGTAATATAAGTAATTCAACGATTTTTGCACGGTCATTAATGAGTTCAAACTTGCTAACAAGCATCTATGAGCTCCTTTAAAAATGTTCACTAGTTAACCTATTATGATTTTATGTTTTATAATTATTGCATTTTTCAACCTATTTAGAAAATTTGCATGAAATTTTAGTTCACTTACATACTTTAAAGCACAAAGTATCGGATGTATCATTTTTTTACAAGAAAATTAATTAGAATCATTTTACAAATCAATTATTTAGATAACTGAATAGAAGTTGGGTGAATGACTTATACTTCTGTGATGCAGAAATTTGAAATGTCATTTCAACGTCAGCTGATTGCATTAGCGCGTGTATGTAAAACAAATATACGAATAAACATTTTGAAACTCTTATGATTTAAGAGATTTAATTGATTATTATATTATTGAAGTTATCTAGTTTACATATATTTTTTTGTATTTTCAATAACGCTGTTTTACAATTATACATATGAATTAATTTGCGAACGAGAAATATTTTCATATAATTTAATTGTGCATAATGTAAGACAATTAGTCTCTGTTTGAGAGCGCCGGTCAGAGAAATAAGTCAAGTGACTTTACTTTTGATGAATATGTGTCATAATATATTCACTTGAAGTGAAACTTATCAGATAGGCATTTATATTAAGTTTCACAGTTTTAAAAAGATATGTAAATGGAGTGATTTAATTTTAAGGTGCTTTTACATGAATTTCCCGAGTTTCAGAAGTGAAAAATTTATGAATAAAAATATTTTTTCACTTAATTGACTTGATTTTTTCGGAATTTACGGAGGAAAAACTAATACATCGGTGTTAAAACAATACGATCTTTAAAACGAAGTACCTTGTAACATTAACAAAAGAATATAACACATGCATCTAGTTTCGACAAAAAATCTATTAATTGAGAAGTCAAGATAATTCACTGTTATTTTTCATGTCGCGGACGAGCTTCTCATTGCAATTACTATATTAATAGATTATTAATAAGGAATCGAGTGACGCATTTTTAAAATTATTCAATTAAATATATGACTAATTTTTTTAAAATTCTTTTATTTCTTTCGATTTTTTTATACAATTTGAATTCTTCTTTCGTGTTCAGGTTGTGTGCGCGCGCAATTGTAGACCATCTAAAAAAATACACGTGCTTTCGAGTAGCTAGCTAAATTGTAGTAACTCGAAGTGCCGGGTATCAGTGCAGGTTGTAAAAGTTACTTTGAGCCTTTTTTAAGATGGGTAAAAATCGACATAAAAAGCAGTTGAAATCAGAAAAAGCAAAAGTTAAGTTGAAAGGTGCGAATAAGTTTTTACCAAAAGGTACGAACGTCACAGACGCTAGTTTCAAGGCAAAAAAAATCCTCATTCGTGAACAACTTAAGGAACATGAGGGCGATCAAATTCTTAGCCGTCGAAAACTTAATTTGAAGGTGAAATACAAATTTAGAGTTTTCTATTTTGTAAAAATAAATGAGAAAATGTTGTGTTATTTTGCTGCAATTATTCAAAATATTTATTAATGTATGTTTATTTTTTTAGGAATTATTAGTGAGATTGCAACATTATAATCCATCTGTCAGGCAAGATGCTATTAGGGAACTGAAAGATATTTTAGCAGAGCATGCTATTAATGATTTAAATATTCAATTCAATTCCTTATTGAAAGGTATTGCCGCTTTAGTTCTCGACAAAGAAAGACCTGTCAGGAGAGAAGCATTGAAGGCTTTAAATTTAGTTTTAAGTCCTTTATCAAAGGAACAGATCTCTCCATTTTGTGATATTTTGGTTTCGTATCTTACTTGTGCGATGACCCATCTTCATCAAAATATAATGGAAGATTCATTGCTGTTTCTTGACTTATTGATCCAACACTGTAGTCACCATCTAGCTAATAATAGCAATAAAATTTTATTGTACTTTTTAGATATGATATCAAAACTTTGTACTCAAGCTAAGCCAGGTAGATTGTTAACAACTACCATTAATTCTAAGAACACTAGCATGAAGTGGCGGTTAAAAGTTTTGCATAGTTTACAGCAATTTTTATTTTGTGTTATTCAGCATGTTAAAAACTCTACATTAAATTCTTTAAAAAGCTCATGCAAGGAATTGTATGTGAAAGATGACAATAGATATTTTCCAATATACAATAAAACACATTTACAAATTTGGCGCCTAGATTTAATAAAAAAAGAGCACGTGTTACAAAACAAAAAAGGATCCTTGAATCTGCCAACATTGCAAAAATATATTGAATCGCTGATGCCATTGATATTTGACAGTTGGTTAGAAGTTTGTCCAAGCACCCAAGAAAAAAAACTCTAGCCTTTCGCTTAGTGTAGAAGCTGCATCATTGTTAAAGTGTATTACAAGTATAATTCAATCTATCATAGAGTATATAGAAATACTTGAAAAAGACAGTAGGGAATCAGATTATATAAGTGGATGGTTCAAAAGTAATTATAATAAATCGTTACAACAGAATTTAATGCTCAATTTTCCATATGAAGAGCAAAAATCTGGCTTCAGACCCAAGAAATCTAAACAACAACAACTAATGCCAATAGTACCAAGTGATTGTGTAGAACAAAACTTGAATTTGGCATTTATATATTTCTGGTTTGCCACGTCTAATAATAGAAAAGAGTCTATAAAATCGGATAAAAAGTTAAATGATTGCTTATTTAACTTTTTAATTGGTAAGTAAAACAATAATTATCTTTCATTAATTGTTTTATAATATGAATTTAATAATTAATTGCATTTCAGATACAATTTCCAATTGGTCTGGTAACAATGCCTCTGGTATTTCATCTTTGAGTAAAGTTTTACAAATTTTATTCTCAAAGCCAGCATGGCAAGTTACAAAGACAAAACTTCTGTAATAAATTTGTTTGAAAGCTGTGTAGATGTTTATAGTCAAGAAAAAAAAAAGAACTGCATCAAAATTTGTTTTCGATTCTCTCAGAAATTGCTTTAGATCACCATCTTAGATACTTACACCAGTAAGTACAATTAATATCATTATTATTTACAGTTTGAAATTATTTAATAATTATTTTATTTACTTTTAATAGAGAAAAAGCTTTTGAAACCTTTTTAAAATCTATTCCTGCACTGTTTCTGAAGAATAAAATCCACAAGGTTACAATAGAAAAATTGAATGCAATCATTGCAAGATTTAAGCAGCACATTCAAAAGGAATTGCTTGATAATTATGATGCAATAATTGGTAAGTAATAACATTTCTTATTATATCGTTGATCGACGTGTACTACTGTAATATTGTCCAATTAAATCTTCAAAGTAGCTACATTTCCTATCAATTCTGATTTTATACTTTTTAAGTAATACAAAAAAAATTTATGTTTTTTTTTTCAGCGAATTCTAAAACTATTAACGTAATTGGTTCGGAGAACGAAGAGAATTCTCGTCGGATGATACAAGATTTAGGTCACTATTTGTCTGGTAAAATTGTAAAATAGAATTTATTTTAAATTTGTCTGTTAATAAATTTTTTTTTATCGAAAACATTTTTAATGGCTCACTATTTTCAAGTAAATAAATATTAAGTTGAGTATTCATAAAAAAAATCACACCATTTGTTTATTATATCAATTCAAGTAATATAATAAGCTCTTTATTTCACTAGATTCTTACGATACTTTTTGGTTGGTGAATAAATTCAGTTGTCAACATAATAAAATATTGATAGAAAGGCGAGTTAGTCCACCGTGTTGATGTCATTGTGATTCTCGAATGCAGAATTATTGATGCCAGTCATGCAGGACAGAGCGCGAGGCGCATTGCGTTGGGTCGTCGCCCTCGGTTTCATTAACGATGCGTACGGAGATGGCCGACTCGGCAATACTGGCTTTCCTCGTCGTATTAACGATGTTCTCGTAACTCGGCGTCACTGGTAAATGGGGCAGCTCGTTGCTTATCGGTGGCCAGTTGTGATCCTCCTTCAATTCGTACTCGAGTCGCAAAAACGGCTTCTTCGATTTCTCGGGCTTGTACAGTCGGGGCTTGATTTTCTTTTGAATCACGTAATCCACAATGAACGCCTCGAAGGCGAGACAGACAATGAAGTTCAACACTGCCAATCCCACGATCGCGAATCTCCAATCGTACTCCGGTGGCATCTGCAGTTTGAGTATGTCGCTGACCCATTTGGCCGGATAGATGGTGATGTAAACGTTGAGCAAGGTCAGCACGAAGATGGACAGGCAAAACCATCGATTAGTGAACATGGATTTGCGATAAGGTTTGCCCATGGAGAAAACGATGGCGAGCATGGCATACTGGAAGGTGGATAGAGAGAAGACGGAGTAGTTCTCGTAACAGTCGTAACGATACTCGTCTTCCGGCTTGAAGGGCGTGAACCACGAGAACTCTTGAGTCGCGTAGAAGGCGACCAATTCGAAAACAGCTATGAAGACGGTGTGCATCGCGATGGAGAAGAGAGGCGTGAAACTGACGAGGCTCGAGGTCGGCGGAGTCCGCGCCAATTTGCCCTCGTAGGCCTCGGTCTTGCCGAAGAAGAAGGCGAAATTGACGAAGAGCAGAATGTCCACATAGAGAAACTGCAAGTCCGTGAAATTCGAGCTGATGGTGTAGAGGATGATGGTGCTGATGAACTCGGTGAGCGAGTAGCAGACCGTGAACTTGAAGATGCCGAAGGACGTGACGAGGGCCGCCCGGCCCTGCTGGATCACCGTCGGCACGCAGCGAATGTCCGGAACCCTCGATGTGAATGGACTCGCCACGCTGTCGACAATCGATCAAAACAATATAGCATGCATTCCATCTTTCGCGATGTTTTCAAAAGCATCCAGTATATTCGACGATCGTTCGGTTGTACATATTATTGGTCGCGAGATTCGATTTGCAATCGGCATAATGAGTTTCTTCGTAATCGAAGCTCGCTGGTATATAATAAACTCGCATCGACGCACCGCGAGCTTTATCTGGCGCGTACCGATTGCCTTTAATCATTGAAATACCCGAGAACAGCGAGATGATAGAAGCACTCGGCTTTTCCGATCCGTTTCCTTCGGCGTCGGAGAAAAAGTACGCAGCCGAACAAGTTAAAAAGTGCGAAACCGGCGCGCTCGAAATTTTATCTAACGCGAGCGCGCGCGCGTGTGTGACCTCTCGCCCTGTGGTCGGTCGTATCGAGCTACGCGCGTTCTCGAAGCGGAAGAAAGCAGCGGCGATCACGCCTGGAGCCATTCGAAATTATAAAAAAAAAAATCTGTTAATATGTTGTGATGAATTTACCTCGATTCCGCCTCGGACAGGGAGATGCCCACGTGCGCCGCTCTGAGGGCCCCGCAATCGTTGGCCCCGTCGCCGCACATCGCTGAAAATAGATCATTGCATCGTTTCAATCGTTCGTTTCGTGCATCTCGTGCTCGCTTGTTAATCGTCCCAACTTTGCGAGCTCGTTGCTGTTTCCGATGCGTTAAAAATATATGCGTCAGCGATACGACGCATCGCTGCTGCATCTTTATCATTACGGACTTTTCTCGAAGGAAATCCAACAAGAAATATCGATCGGCATCGACACTTTTCAAATGAGCATTAGCAATCGATGATTAAATAATTGCGCAATACGTCAATTACAATGAAATTTTTTTTATGCCGCTTCTCGCGGTGTAAATTTGTTCAGGTGTAAAAAAGATTTACCTAATGTTTTTTCACGCTAACGGGTTATATTTTTTTTCACTCACCAACGTGATAGCCAAGTTGCATCAGCTCGACGACGAGTTGCTGCTTCTGATCGCTACTCATTCTGGCGAATACGACCCCTTTGGTGCATATTCGCGGCAGCAGCTCGGCGTGGTGTTCTCGCAATAATTGCCAAGTGTCGCCCGTCAGAGCAAACTTGTAATCGTTCGGATAGTTGCCGTATTCCAAATCACCTAGCATCGACAGGCTCATTTTCTTTTCCTGCGTCATTTACACGAATTTTTAATAATTTTTTTCAGAAAAAGCAGTTAATAAACGATGGATCAAATGTCAAAACTGGGTCAAGTATTTACTCGTATAGGACTCGAACTTACCAGCATCGGTAGTCCCTGCGCATTGAAAAATATTTCGGTGCGATTTTTATCCTGTGCGCAAGGCACGACCGATACGTTTATCACCGTTTCCCGGTACGAAAGAATTCCGCACTCTTTGGCCACGCTAATCGCCGTCTGTATATTGTCACCTGCAACGGAAATTTCAGGGTCATAAAGCGCAACAATGTGCACGCGTATACGCATGTATAGCGCGCGTCGCGCGCTCGTGTATGCATACGAGCGTCGAGCGATTCGGTTCTTACCGGTTATCATGATTGTTTTGACATTGGCCTCGCGCAGATCCTTTATTACCCCGATCGTTGGCTTCTTCAAACGATTTTCCAATATTATCAGGCCGAGAAACTCCAGATCTTTCTCTATCTCGTCGCGTGGAATTTTATGTACCTGCGCATTTTTTACATTAATTGTTATAATTTTCCTATTATACTTGGAACAAGTGGAAAATATTGACACGAGATGTTTGTGCGGCCTTATCGCGATCGTCATTTTGTTTTCTTTCGCAAGCACCTAGGAAGTGCATTGGTTGCACTAATTAATATGTGCGAGGCACGATAAATATTATAAAAAATTAATTATGGATTTGAGAGTAATTTCGAGTTATTTGAAAATTTGTTTTTGATTGCGACATTTCCAGGATACAATGTAGAGTTCGAGTTTGGAGTTACTTTACCTCTTTGGCGCTAACTTGAATGTCCTTACGAGCCAGAGCGATGACCCTGTAGCCCTGCTCGGTGTAGAGCTTCAAGTTCAAGGCCAGGTCCTGGGGTACGGTCTCAGGCTGGCTGAGACTCAGGACCATTTCGGGCGAGCCCTTGGTAAAGGCCACGAATCGATCGTTCTCCTGGGGCAGCCTGGCAATGGCCGACATGCGCTGCAACGTGCTGGAGAATTGATACTGCTGAATGATCTCCAAGCAAGGAGAACTTTCCGACTCGCTCTCGTCCTTGCCTGGGGATGGACGGACGACGGCCAACACCTGTTCCGAGCGCAGAGCCTGCGGATCTCGCAGATCGTGATCGTCCAGTTGCCATCCGGTGCTCTCGAACATCTGCGTGCATTACGAAAATCGGTTTCTGAATCTAAGTGCCACTTTGGACGCGAGCGTCAAAATTGCGCCAAAGTTTGCTCGAGATTTCGAGCGTTGTCAAACACTCGTACAACTTGTATTTGAGCACGTGCTGCATGGCGGTCGTTGCCGAAGATATAATCGCGAACGAGATAGCCGCGCCGCGAGTGGCTCGTATCGGGCGCGTCTGCGAAGCCAAATAAATTAATTATCGCTCGACTTGGCTACCATAGAAGAGGAGAAATCGATTGTCATGTGCGCGCGAAGTCTTATTAAGATCGATGAACTCGCCGGACACTCGTTGATTGCCAGACGCGTATACGCGTTTGTGTGTTTATGCGCGCGCGCGCGTCATGTTTTGCCGACAAAAAGTCGCCCGATCTCCTCGTCATCCGTCAACACAAGCTCTTCGATTGCACAAGTTATAGGCATTTAAGTACGCTCTTATCGATTTCATCTTTAAACTCCATATATAATAGGAGGTGTGACTTTAATTGCGTTCACGTTCTTTTTTTTTTTATCACATCGTTGGAATCCGATCGATGCAGTTTGAAAACACTCGCTGACTTATACGGTGACGATCGGCTGGGGCTCGATGCGCAAAGTATACAAAACATTCAGTATCTTATTATTGTATTTGCAAAAGTACGAACGCACCTTGATATCGAGAGGATCGCCGCTGAGCTCTTCGTCGATCAACGTCAGACTGTGGCAAGTGAGCATCCCCTGGAACATGCTCGTGCCCTCGATCTTCCTTACATCTTTCTCGGGTTCGAGCAGGACGTTGCCGTCGCGAATCGCCACCCCCATCATGTCCAGTCCGTCCTCGGTCAAAGTGCCGGTCTGTCGGAGAATAATAATAAAACGCAAAGTTGATTTGATTCATCGATCGATCGCAATAGGCATTTTTCTTCGGCACAATGAGACGTGTTGTCGAAAAAATGTTTTGAAACGGTACTCTCTTGCCGATCGGACATTATCTCGACGACAATCGAGTGCGTACTTTGCGCAAACTTCGAAATGTAGCGTCAGAGCTCGCACCGGAATCAAAATATTTCATTTATCGAAGCGAATGACTCGATCGCACGATGTTCACATAACTGCAGTTGTAAAAAGTAAAGAAGAAGATCGGATAACCGACGACGTATGTACCTTGTCGAAGCAAACGCAATCGATGCTTCCGGATATGTTGATGGCTCGAGTGTTGATGCAGTAGATCTGCTTGGCCTTGAGCCGGAAAATGGCGTACATCTTGCCGACCGCCATGACCGAGGGCAGAGCCGGCGGCACGACGATCGTGAACACGGTCAGAGTCTTGATGACGATGTTGAGCGCGCTGTTGCCTCGCTGGATCTATCGGACAGCAAAGAAAATATATCTCGGATGCGGCTCTACGAATCAAAGGGGGAAGGAGGCCGAATCGGTCGATCGACATTGGCTCAGGGCTGCGTTACCATGATGGCCAGCGTGTAGAAGAATCCAACGAACGCGACCGAGATGAGAATGGCGATGAGCTTGTAGGAGTCCTGGTCGAATTTGAAGTCCGCCGGCGGTGGGTACATGATGGCGCAAACGAGCGAGCCCTTGTTGGTCCACAGTCCCGTTCTGATGATTTTGGCCAGGACGGGCTTGTCTCCGTATTGTCTGGAGGATAAGGGATAACGATCTTAGGAAAAGTTGGTCGATCGAAGCTCGACCAAAATAAAAAGTTTCATTATGATTGATTTACTTGGACTGTATGATGGTGGTGCCGCTGAACAAGGTGTGATAGGCATGTTCTCGGCCGTCGTAGAGATGATCGTTCGGCTGGAGGGGCGTCTTGGTCACCGGTACGGACTCGCCTGTAATGCAATGTATATATAGTAGTATTAGCCGCTTTGATAGCTCGTACTGCATATATACAGCGACGTCGGCGGCGGCGACGGCAATTTGTACAATTGACATACCTGTTAGCATGGACTCGTTGACGACGCACGTGCCGGTCAATAGGATGGCGTCGCAGGCGATTACGGCTTTGTGCCGGGGCAGCTCGATTATGTCGCCGGGCACCAATTCGTCGCTGGAGATGGTCTCGAAGTCGCCGCTGCTCCGCAGCACTCTCACGCTCTCGGTCTGGGCCACGGTGTTCCTCAGGCTCACTTGATTCTGTAATTCGAGCGAACGCGCCGCGTTTTATACGCACAGTCTGTATGTATAGGTATTGTCGCCAATTCATTTATGTAAGCGCTCAAGCGTCGTCGTCGTCGTCGTCGTCGCGGCTCATAATTGCAGCGAGGAAGCACAAGCGAGAATTTACCGATGCCGTGTACACAGAAGCACACGTACGGCTCATTATCGTTACAAGAGCATCGCAATTAGTGCGTACACACGTTCTTATTATACGTAAATGCGTGATACAGCAGTCGCGTGTTAATAAATTTGTATTTCTATGCGAATCGTCGGATTGTACGTTTTCGCGCGCCTGTCATATTACACGCGATTTTTTTTTTCATTTTTTGCTCCTCTCTCTTTTCTCTCTCGCTAGGATAAAAAATGACGTAGCCTTGTGTGTATGCAGTAGTACGTGCATGCGATCGACTTACCGCTCGAGTCTGCCGAATCGACGTGATGATGCCGCAGATGGACATGCACATGACCGCTATGGCGTACTGGTAGTACTCCTCCAAAAACCACACGAACAGGCTGAACACTTGGAAGACGTAGAACGGATTCAGGATCTCGAGAAAAAACAGGACCTCGTAGCCTTGGACTGGTACAAGAATTTCGTTGAAGCCGTACATGATGCGTCTGTGACAATAAATAAAGCGCACGCGTTACGTTGTTTTTTTTCCTCGTTCATTCCTCGATGCAATTTATTTTTTATTTAAAAAAAAAAAATAATAAAATTATATTATATTCGATGCGTATTTCGAATAGCGTTAAAACAGCGACTTGTAGCATTTTTTGCCTAGCGCAGCAAATTCAGCCGTGAGCCGCAGTGGTACTTTCAAATGCAATCCGCAGACGATATTGCGTGAGTCATTTGTGTGTGTATATATAATATCGTCGCATGCACGAGAGCCTCGCGAGAATCGAGTTAGTATAAGAATTGACGAAAACAAGCAATTATCGTACCGTAAGAGCTGCTCCTCGCGAGACAGTCCCTTGATCTTGTCGCTGTGCAGATCTTTGCAGCGAGCGTGCCTCTCAAGACTCGCCAGCTTGGAAAATTCGGCCAGCTCCTCGTCCCAGACGTAGCACTGCTTTTTGCACCAGAAGGCCTTGTAATCGAGCACGAGCTGCTTGCAACCATTTTCCAAGTTGAGCTCCAGCGGCCGGTTGCGTATCTTCTCGAGCAGATCCTTGTCCGTGTCCACCGAGCGCCGTCTCAGCGTGTCGGAACTGGACAAGTCATCGTTTGAGCACAATTATTACATGACATCTCTCGGCGCTTTGTGATCGCGAGCGAATTAATTCACGTTTCTCGAAACTGATATTACTGCGGCATGGTAAACGAATGATGTAATGTATGCTTCAATCAACCGTGGCATGGGGCTGGGGCCAAACTTTAAATTTTAACTCGTCAATTCCCAGGCGATATTTGTTCTTATTATTAATGTTTTTATTATTTTTTTTTTCAAGTCACGTAGTCCGAAAACACCCACCAATTTCTTCAATTCGCGACAATTATCGACAATTATTCGAGTACATGGGCTACGTAAATACGACGGGTTCAAAAAAAGTTACATTTTTAGTAACAGCTACTACGGGCCTGAGCGCAAAAAAAAATTATCATGACGTTTGATGGAAGTGGATGATGAGAGACAAAACGACCAACCTCAAATTACGAGTTGATACTATCTTTATTTCCTTAACAGTATAAGACTTGTATTTGCCTTGATAATCGTCCTGTAAAAACGTTAATCATAAAATCCTGTTTTAAATTTCAGTGCGTAACAATTAATTGTGTATCGACAACAGATTGTCAATGTTTTTATAGAGCATGTGTGCTTGGCAATATAATGTGTAATTGGATTTATCAGGTTTACAGAAAAGTAAATCTCCCAAACAAATCTCCCAAGTTTTGAAATTAATGCCCGACACATGTAAGTCAAACATCAATTTCAACTCGCTCGTTCGCAATTTGTTTGCAATTTTGCTTTTAAGCGATTTCAAAAAGGTGTGTAATACGTTTGAAAAAAAGAGCTTGCCTAGCAATTAAAAAAGCCGGAAAAATCTTACCACAATGAGTATTTTGGTGGCGCGACTCAGGCTGCAGCTGCGATGAGTCGCGTACAAGTAGAGATGCGGATACCAGTGGAAAAAGAGGCGCAGAATGCCAGCGCTAAGTAGACAGGCGAGCCAAGTCGCCGTCGTCCTGGCCCAATTGCGCTCGTATCCATGCGCGGTCTAAAAAATTGTTCAACATAAAGAGATCGTATCGGTCGCTGTTTCCTCGAATCGGGCTGTTTTTGTTTCTTATCAGTTTCCTTGTAATTAATTCAACAACACTCACCATTTGTTCATCTTGGCTATCTTGAATTTTCTGACAAGTCAATCCGAAGTTTTTCACATCTTTCAGATCTACAGCCGAGCAGAGATAATGAAAAGTAAGAAAGAAAAAAAAATAAAAAAAGAGTCGTCTCGTCTGAGAGAATCGTGCGCACATTTAAGAAAACGGAAAAAAATGCTCGTCGCGTAAAAAGGGATTACTTACCATTGATGCTAGTCATAACGCCTTGGGTTATCGATTTTTTACGATCGAACCTGAAAAATGACGAACACGGATCTTTATCGATTGTGTTTGATATGCACACAGCGACTTACAATAGCGATTATATTATATGGCAGGCGTGTGGCGACGGCTAATCTTTTTATCGGCGAGTTGTTGAAATGTTTACATGCCCCATCCGATGGCAGTTACAATAATTATACGAAAATAAAAAAAAAAAGGAGAAAAGCATCGGTGGTCGCGCGAATGTGGATCGCGGCTCGTATAGCGCGACGCGCGAAAGTAGATCAAAAGTGTTGTTGCGCTCGAACGATAAGCCGCGGAGAGCATAAGTGCGAGGATTGATGCAGCGCAGACTTTTAAGAATGACAATCCTCGTCTCTCTCTCTCTTTGCGGTTGTTATACATAGTTAGACTGCGCGGGAGCGAATACACTTGTAATTACCGTTCGCGAGCGCCTTTACATTACTTTGGTATTTTATGATCGACGTTGAATAATTGCTCGAGACGAGCGCACGCAGACAATTACCGTGTGTCTCAAATGTTCCGCTTGCCACCGACGCTTATCGGGTATATGAATTTTACTTGCACTCGTGCGCCTCGTGGCTTGCCGCGCGCGCAGCTATTTTTAATATTAAATATTCACTTTCGTAATCTCCTCTCGAGCCAATACGTATCCGAGATGGCACAAAAAAAGAGCCGAACTTTGATTGAATAGTAAATTATTGCTTTAAGAGATGGAGCTGGATATATTTCTTTTTCGTCGAGGTGTTGGCTCCGAGCCACTATAATATTTACTATTTTACGATTGACCAAGCATGAAAACACATTAAAGGATAAGAGATTTTAGAAAATGATTTTTTGGTTTTATCGAGTAGTATTTAGCGAGGTCGACAAGTAATCTTTGATCATTTATCTATATTTACTAATAGGTATTATCTTTACAGCTACATCATTAAACTCTGCTACGAATATTTTGAATTTATAACGATAGCTCTAAAAGCAACATGTAATGCGAATGAGTGTGTAATTTATATGGCAAGTCGATATACTCACGTCAAAGAATAAAAAAAAAGATAATAATAAGCTTCAAACGTTGGTTCGAAATGGCACTTGTTTTCACTTTCACGCTGTTTTTTGTGTGTCTCGTGTCGTTTCGCGTCAGCGTTGCAGCAGCTGCAGCACGAAGCTCCGAGTCTTTCGCCGAGTCTTGTTGCTCATTACCAGTATTCGGATCAAGCGAGGCCTACTCCTTGGGAGACGCCAGTCTGACTTCTCGGACCAACGAATCCGAGAGGCACAAGATCCTTTTGATCGACAAATTTTCGAAACTTTTGAACTATTCGACCGAATAAAAATGCCCACTGCCGCCCCTGCTATGGTAACTCGATCAAGCAAGAGCTCGATACGCTGCTGCTCTCTCGTTAGTCAACGCCGAGAGTCGAGAGGAATATCCGCACTGCACGCACTAAGAGGTCGCGGGGCCCGCGAGGATCGCCGAAAAATGACTGTGAAAAGCAGCCGCGCAGGTGGCCGGGCGAGCGCACGAGTCAAAATCGTCTACGCATGTCACGAGACGTATATAGCGGCAGAATAGAAGCAAAGTAAGCTGCAGAGAGCAGTGGCTGATGCACTGTACTGCGGCACGCGTTTCGAACGATCGAGCTTCACTGCTGCTGTCTGCGGCATCGTCGTCGGCGACTACTGCGGCCGAAGGAAGGAACGGACGACGCCGGCTGCGCCGCACTCTCGTAATGTACACACACTCACGCGTCGCTCGTGTATTATAGGCTCATAGAGCTCTCACATACTGTATTATGTGTATATATGCTATCGACCAACACACACGCACGTGCCTCGGGACAGATATATACACGAACAGAACGAGATGCCCGCCGCCTATAGGCACGCTTTAATTTAAAATCCCCACGCGCCGCTCGCGTCTTATAACATGTTGCGTGTATAAGTACGATTGTGTCGGCGCAAAATAAGCCTGCGCCGTTGCGCCTGTTGCGCTGCGACGATCGCTGCTCGTCGGTCACGCGCGTCGCTTATACCAGCTCCGATCCACCTCCACGTGTGCCTTTAGCCCGTGTGTATACTGCGATTCGCATTAATATTATGCGATAACCGATACGCGCGCGACGTCGAATACCGCGTAGTAATCGGCGCCGGTTCCACCCGGTTATTGCCGATTTCATCGCGCCGAGCGAGACTTGGTTTATTAGTTCGCGATCGAGACGTAATTTGCCAAGGCTGCGATCGACAAACGTTGTTGCGTTGCGCAAGGAGCAAAGCGGCCCCTTTTTTTCATACATGCAGCTTATTTTTCATTCTATAGCTGCGCGTTGAAAAATAAGAAAGCATCAACGCGATCGATGTGGTACGTGCTGCGACGATACGTGCCGATCTACTGCGCAGGCTTCGAGTCAATTGAAGTATCGTGGTTGTGTCGCGAACGATGCGATATCGTACCCGAAACAGCCGAAAACACTGACTCACGGCCTGACGAAAATCATACATTCGCTTTGATCATCTAAACTGCGTATGCATATACGATATGCGGGGCTCGCTCGCTGACTCGATAATCGTTCGTGATTGAGAGGATCGCCAGACAGGCAGGCGGGCGGTCTGCATCAATAGAAAGTCATCCTTGAAAAATCGGCTGCTGCTAGGCTCTTTTTTGACAGCGCGTCGAGCGAGCTTCTTTTGCAGCTAGAGATCTCTTTTTTCCTCGTCAATGATGATATTCGCTTCTCTTGGGTAAAACGAGTCTACGTATCGCTTGGGGAGCGGTAAGCGCGAGATTGAATTAAAAACAGAAAAGAGAGGAGAGATCGATTCGTGGACTTGTGAATCTCAATTGCCGATTGCTCTATACTCCAATATGGAGCAGATAATATACAATGTAGCAGCGAGCTGCGACGTGTGCCGAGTCGCGGCAGTAATTCCCAACTCGTGATTTCTGCATCGGCCGCTTGGTCACGTGCTGCATGGTGAATCGAGGAGTAGTAGCCATGCAAAGCTCGCCACGACGATCGAATTTCGACACGCCAATGGATACGATGTATATTACGAGCCTATACGTCTCTTATCGTTTATCTCGCCTTGACGGATATAATACCGATTACCCGTAAGCTCTGTCTAGTGCATCATAATAACGCTTTGAATACAGGCTGACGGAACGCGACGTGGGCCTATTATACTACCAAAACAACGATTATCAAACGATTGTCACGATTTTTCCAGATGCGCGCCCTCAGCTCTAATTATAATTATTCTGCTTCATTGCAATTCATATATTCGTGTTACCGATAAAAGTAAGACGACGAAGATTAGGATTATATTATAGATCATTTACTTACGCTGTACGAGATTTTCCGATTATTATTATTTAGTGTTTAACGAGCATTGCTCTCCGACGTCACGATTTTTATCTTCAGCAAAGAATAAGGCTTATAATCTCACGATGAATAATTATTAAGTGAGACTAATTACAAATTTTCATACTTAATTATTATTTATTTTATTTTTCTACGTGAAAATTTTTACACTGGGTTTTTCAAAAAATCTGTTTATCTTCTTATTTATCAAGCATTTGTTTATCATTCTCTCAAGTATGAGGCAATAGATCGCAAAAGTGGAATGTGTAATTCAAGGGCATTGTAAAGAGTTATCAGTGCTGCTTTTAAGCATCGTGCTGAAAAAAGAAAATAGACTTGAGCTTTTATCGAGCTCATTAGCTCATGGCTATAAAATAACAGAAGAACGGTTCTAACGACAAACGAATGACTCTTGTACCCGAAAAGGGCCGATTAGTTCTAGAATTCTATTACGGCAAATTGATCATGCTTGGTGCTAGTATATTCGGCAATTGCTTTGGTTCCTTTGCTGTTTGACCAGCTCTACGTGGAGTAGGAGCTCGATATCAGTCTGGATCTCCAGGGACGTAATAATAGATTTTTTTCTAGATATTCGTATCGTCACCACCGAACGAAAGACAGCGATCTAATAAAAATGTGTTTTTAAAGGGCTTGCTTATTTACATGCATGAGCTTGTCAAGTCGGAACCAATTATTCTACGATTTATCGTTTCAGCAAGAGCAATTTTCAAACCAGTTATACAATTTTTTATGAATATAAATACAAACAATATAGCGACGAGTTGAGTAAAGTATTCACGACCAACCAACTTTATTAATACAACCGAACTTTACTAATTCAATTGCGTATTTCGAATGCGACATCTTTTGTCGATTTATTAAATCTAGCTTGTAGCGATGGTGTTCATCGCTACTTCCCAAATAGCTCGCTCCCCCACCTCGAAAATTTAGTTTAGAATAGAAGAAGAAACTAAAAGCTAAAAGTATTCACTAAACCTAAAAGCTATTTTCCCAATTCAGAAAAGTCATGAAAAATAATCTGAAAATTTTTATTAAAAGGTATTTCTGACTACTTCTAAGTTTATTTAATTTTTTTTTGCATTTTTTCGCTGAAGTCGTTGGTTTCAAACATAGTTTATAAAATAATTTCACGAAAAATTCAAGTTTTAAAAAAACAACATTTTTCAACTTTTCGAAAATGAAGGACTTTAGCGAAAAAATACATAAAAACAAAGTCTTTTTTTGGAATTGTGAAAATGATTTTTTTGACAACGGGCAGATTTTTTAAATTATCTTGTCATATTATTATAAACTTCTTGATTGACAGTACGGTTGAGGTATTACTCAGCTTCATACATGATTACAGTATCGAATACGTTCGAATTCACCCTTTAAGAACCATGTAAAGTTTTCGGAGAAGCTTAGTTACTTACAGCAGCATACATTGATTAAAATGAAGCCCGAAAAAACACAAATAATCAGATAACTATAAAACATATGTCATCACATGACTAGCTGAAGCAAAAATTGTAGGATTTTCAATTATGAAAATAATGTTTTTCCTTCATTATTTTTAGAACTTTTATATAGCGATGTAATCTTTTTACAGAATGCAGACAACTACTCGAGAAAACTGTAAAAAGTTATAGGGTCAAAGACCAAGTATTTCAAAAGCTATATAATTATTAAAAAAGGTATTCTAGCTGCTCCTCTATTGCGTGACCATGGCTAAAGGTGGTGTGTGCCCATCATCCACTCTGCTTTTGATGAGTTAAAAATACTGTTATTAAGACTGGATTTTTTTCTAGAACAATGTTTAAAATGAACAAAATAATTCAACACTGATAGTTGAATGTAATAATCCACTAAACTACGTCCATGTAATTAATTATTATTGAGAAATTTCTTTTAAGACAAATAAGGAAAAAGTACCACAACTTTGTAATCTTCATTATAACTCATGCGTCAACGGCAGTTGATAAAAAATGTTTACTTTTTAAATCTACCTATTGAAAATTACAGCTCATTCTTTACTTAATTTCATCGTTACAAATCATTTTTACTTTTAATTTTTAATCGGAAACTCGTGTGATTTTATTAGGTGTAGATCATAAATCTTTATTGGTGTTTTTATGCAGAAATGGATATGAATAAAAAAAAAACTAGTCTGATAAGTGCAGAAATCACCAGTTCTTTGTCGACGTCCTTTTAATATGCGTCAAATAATCTGTTTCAAAATAATAAAAAATATTATCAATCGAAAATTGATGTTTTCAAACTCTAACCGGTTTCATTCGATATTATTCAGCTCTGCTCAAGACAATGTGATGTTAAAAATTTACGACTTTCTATACCAGCGAATTTAACTCAAGTGAGAGTATCTATGTATGCCGAGGTTACTCGATTATTTGTCGTATACTCGCTATTTTACTCGTATTTTGAAACTGTTCATTCATTAAATCTTTTATGTTATTTCTCCGTAATTGTTATGTAATTCATGTTATTCGTATAAAATTTTTAATTTATCGTATACATCAGCAGCAAAGATGCAGGTCACTTCTTAATTACTGGAGATCTCACTGTTTTTAAAATAACCCGTTACAAATGACTAAGGTTCCAAATCCAAAAAATTGTAATTAAATAAATTATAATTAAATAAAATAAATAGGAATGTTGACCTGTACGCTCGGCCTATCTGGCTTACGCTCAAAGCAGAATGAAATTTTTGATGCTCGATAAGCTTTGGCTCTTGAATAAATCGTTCCTGCATAATACAAAAAAAAATCTGTAATCGTTGCAGATGACAGTTTTCGAGAATGAAAACAAACGAGAATCTTGATAAACATTGAAGGTTAAATTAAAATAGTAATAAGACGTGAAAGTTGATGAGTTGAGGCGGGGAAGCGCAGGTAGGGTCGAAGAGCGTCATGAGCGACTATCATCACCATCATCATCATCAGCAAGAAACGGACAGATGGTCCGGGGGCTTGATACGCAGTTACTCCGAGCACGCGGCCCTCGTGCTGCAGCACTATCAAAATCATCGGCCTCGCGCGTACTCCGATAATCTCAAGTGCACCCGCTCCGGGCCGGACTTTCGTCGCTGCTACGATGACGAGAATGACAACGAGGCGCGTCAAGAACAAGACTCTCGAGCTTTCGCCAAAATTACGACGAGCGCGTGCTCCATCTTCGCCGACGAACAGCAGGATAACAACGACTCCGATGGCCAGCGGACTGGTGAGTCGTCTCTGACAACCCGATAAGTATACTCTTATAGTGTGGATTAACTAGCAATTTTGCTTCATCGAAAGTACAAACGCGAACTCGAGTGAATGATTTTAATTTTATACTGCTTAAAATTAATCGTGTAAAAGTTCAAACAACTTAAATGCCCAAGATGCGTTTAGGTATTTTATGTGAATAATTGTTTCAAAGGAGAATGCCCTCGAATTACCAGTCCAGTTTCGACGACTCGTCCTTTGCTCGGCGACGCAAAATCGGCCAAGATGGAGCTGGAGATTCGAGTGCTTTGACAACTGACATTTCCCAGCTGAGTTTGGCGGACGAATGTCAGCCCCAAAAAGTCGTCTGCTTCGAATCGGCCAACACTCTGACGAGTCAGGATACACATTCATCGGTTGATCGACGCTGTGCCATTTTCGATAACGTCGACGACGAACACGACGACGAGCATCTCGTATTCGTCGAGGACGACGACGAAGATGCTACCTTTGAAAGCGAATACCAGTTTGAGCAACATCCCGAGTATGATCGATTTATTAAACAATAACTTTTCCTTACATCATTATTTTCATAATTCTTGTTACGTAAAAAAGCTCTTGCCAGCACAGGAGCTCGATAAATTATTATTACACAATTATTTTGTTTATAATTGTTTTAAAAATTATTATTGCAGCAATACCCGTAGTCCCGAGACATCTGAAAGGACAGTAAGTACTACATCGCTACAGACGTTCCCTGGCCAACAGCGTGTAAACGGTGCACCGATATCGCGCTTCATTTCGTACGAGGATTGGGCCCAGGAAAAAAAACGCGAACTTCAACGACGCAAAGACGAAGAGAAGCGCCTGGAAAAAGAAAAACGAGAGCTCGAAGAACAGCAACAAAGAGAAAAAGAAAAAAGGGATCGGGAACGTTTTCTGGAATGGTATCAACGCAAGAAGCGAGAAAAAGAAAGGCAAAGAAAGGTTGCTGAAAAAAAAATCGGCATTCAGAGAAAATTGAAAGATTGCCAAGAACAATGCAGGAGTCAAAAGAGCGATCTCGAACTGAAACAGTGGTGGAGAAAGAAGGAAGAGCAGCAGAAAGGTATTTGAGTGATTTCGTTATTTTTTTTTATAATTAACGCGTTTTTATTTACATTAAAAGTTTACAGTTTTTTTTTCTTACAATACCAACATTTTACATATTTCATACGTTAATGCTTATGTTAGAACGCAAGATAATAAACATCAAAGTATCATTAAATGATTTTTATTCGTATATTCGTGTAGCTCTAGAGGAAAAAGAAAAATTGAAACGTAAGAAAGCTAAGGAGGAAAAGGAAAAGAAAATTCAAGAAAGTTTAAAAGCTTATAAAGAATGGAGGGAAAAAGCCAAAAATGTACCAAAGCCTGCAACACAAGGATTATTGCGTAAGTATAAATCGCTACTCGTCGTTATTCGACCGATGTTATTTTTGTGTAAAATTAATTTTTAGCTCATCAAAAAGCCAAGCCAGCCTTCACTAATCCAACACCTTGGCAACGCTTGGTAGACAATGGAAGCGATGATTCTGATAACGATACCAGGTCGAAAGATGTTGGATCGTGCTTGGTAAATCAAAAAACATCGTAAAAAATTAGTTGGAATAAAAAAAAATTTTCAAAGTCTGGAATGTACAAATGTTTGATTTTTTCACGATTTCAGAAAAATTGAGTGAAACCAAATTCGCACTTGAATTATGAGGGTTCTTTACATATCTGCTGCAGCTGTCACTATTTCGTGTATTAATAATCGATACGATGTGAGCAAATCGTGCTTGAGACGTCGTTTGTGTTATTACCGGCTTTTTCGAATTTTTATGTTTGTTATCATTCATGTTTAACTCAAATTTTTGATAATATCTTCTGAAGCAACGGTAAAAAAATTCTTCAATACTACGTAAAAATTGATAGAAATATATTTAACCAACTTTCGTCAAACTTCAATTGTTTAATTTTTAAAAATCTAATTTTTAATTCGGTTTTTATAAATGATACTTAGGACAGGTGCCATATTGCAGAGTACCTCGGCCAGTGGTCAGTCGTCAGAGCTACCTAGCAGCATAACTAGTGATAGATAATTGTTCTTTAACAACGCAACTTTTTCGTTTGAAAATTACAGCAAAAAATTTGACGAAATACTGTATTATAATTTTATTTTATAACGTCGAAGTTGCTTACGTATTTACATAAATATTGCCCTTGCATAGAAACCTTTTTTTCTATTCAAATTAGATATGACTTATATGTAATACTATAAATGGTGCATTCAAGTTGAGACCCTTAAACTTTTCATGTTTTCGTTGATTCCTCTTCCTCTTGCATTTCTTTGATATCGGTTTTGTTCATGAAATAATAAGTCGGCTGCCGTGATTTCTAAAAAATATTGATTATTATCATCTAAAGTATATCTTTTCGAGCGTTTCTCTTACCAAGTCTTTTTGTACTCTTCTTGCTCCTGCTTGTATCAATATATTACTCAATTGTTCTACAGAATGAACTCCCATAGCATAGTGTAGAGCGGTCCTTTCCAACTGTAATAATTGAAACCAATTTAGTTTCCCAACAAAGTAATCTAAAAAGTGCTTCTAGCACTTGTAGTTTTGCATTAATATTTTAAAATATGCTGTGCATGTGTAGATTTTCTTGAAATAAATTTTAATGTAGTTTTTGAATTAAGAAAAGTAAATTATAGCGCATGTGATGCAATTTAGCTGCGACGTTAAGGTGAAGGTTTCAATTTGTAATTATTCAAGTCGTACAATTTTCAACACTTTAAGAGTACATGGCATGAATGAAAAGCGGAAAAAAACAGATTAAAATTCGACTTACATTATCGCCGGTGCGAAGCGTTTCAGGGTAATTTTTAGCGAGATAGCGCACGATGTCCTCGTGTTCGCGCAACACTGCGATGTGTAAAGAACAGCGGCCGGTGGTGTTTTTACCAAGTGCTAGTAGGCGAGCTCCGTCCCCATTGGTCTCCAGTAGTTCTCGTGTTTTTGCTCCGTCGCCGCCCCTGATAGCCTCGTGAACTTCATTTCTCAAGTCCTGCAAAAAATTACATCGAATTATATTTATGAGCCGCTTCTGATTCATTCCAGATGTAGGAATGTACAATGCTCAAAAACTTACGGTGTAATTTTTAATTGATTTTAGAAATTCTACTGTTGATTTATTGTCTTCTTCTTCGGCAATTTGTAGTATACCTTTACCATCGTCTTCCGCGTCTAGTATATGGTCGTATCCTTCTAACAGCAGTTCTACTAGCTTGTCTGTCTCACCTGCGACGAAATGTTTAAATAATTGATCTTTTTTCGTTTCTTATTAGTTTAAGTGAGCAAATTAAATCAAAAGTAATTACCGCGTGCAGCTAGATAAATAACGAATTTATCGATTTCTTGCACATTCTCGGGATTCCCCGAAACTTCGGCGACGTCGCGACCCGTCCGGTAATGCGAGTCTCTGAAGGCAATGTTGATTTGAGTCTCTTGCAACATATGATATAATCCGTCTTTCAAGTGGGAACGATTTGCCGCGAAGTGCAGAGGACTTTGACCATTTTCATCCTAAAATTTTCCGCGGTTCAATGTCAACATCTTATTCCGCTCGAAAAATGATCAGTAAATTGACCAAAATCAATTACTTACCCGTTCCGTTTCTGCGAACAATGTATCCGGAGCATCCAAATCAGGACTTTGTGGATAACCATCATCGTTCTCGTCATTATTTTCTTGAATTTGAGCTTCTTCCTCTTGCTCCTCTTTGTTTTCAGGAATTATCAGTATGTTCGATTGCTGCTCGTAAAGGTAAAGAAAAAAATATTGTTGAATTGAATTTTCTAATAATTATGTAAAGGTTACACAATGTATTTTATTATACCTCATTGTGTTTGGCTTTATCGGCATTCGCAAAGTTGTAAAGATACAAGGCTAAATAAGTAACAGGATCTTTTGGCCGGTTAGTTGCTACTTCTGTCAAACCTCTTAACAATGGATCACCTAAGGCTAGTAAAATTAATCCCGTTTAATATATATATTTTTATTGTACAATAATTATATTCAAATGTAAGTTATTAAACTTACAAGTTGCTAGGTAATGACCTTGCTCATCTTGGAAAATATCTGAAAAGTTGAAAAATCAAAATAGCTGTCAAGATTTTTAGGGGCGTTAAGAAGCAAAAAATAACAACATAAGCTTCACACGGTGCACAACGAATGAATAAAAATTTCAGAAATTCGTGGTAAGCAGTACAGAACTTCAAATTTATCCGGCAGATCACTAATGATACATGAATAAAACACTTTATTGGTAACATTGAAGTTGATAAGCTACAAAGAAAATGAAAAAATTTCTCAACCAAATAATTTTCAAAAGAAACAAATGGCACGACAATCACCAAATGTAAATTGAATTAGTAAAATAACTCGCGTGCAGGCTCAATATGTCGTCAAAATATGCCATCGATAAGCTAAATCGTTTATGTTTATGAAAATATCATCTAATCGGCCGCTCGCATTGAACGACCATGCCAAAGTTGGTGAAAAAAAAATTGAACAATCGAAGAGGACATGATTAGAGCCCGCGTTAAACAATCTTAAAATCATTTTACGAATGCCACACTTCGACTGCAAACTGCAAACATCAAATTGGAAAGATATGTGCTGCGCCACATTTATTGATCAGTGATGGCATATGTTATGCAGTATACATGTTAAATATGTACGCTTATATTGTATATATATTTACTCGTTGTGCCAGTGACATGAAGCGTGTCGACGTCGATAATTTGTCGCCATTAGTCGAAAAATTTTCTTTCTATTTTCGAAACATCAAGGAAAAATCCGTCTCTTTCGTGGCTAAAGTTAATATTTATCATTTGCAAATATTTAGCACGAGAATCCGACCGAAAGATCAGAATAATTTTAAACAGCGAGAGCTGAATAAATTGATTTGTTTACTTGATTCGGTATACACGTACGAACTTAGATATACGCACATGTGTACACGAGAGTCTGAAACAGGCGGCAAAGTATCGCATCGGATCTGAGTCAAGAGCAACCATTATAGTATAAACGAAATAATCGAACCTCTTGTATTTGTCTGTGTGAAAAACAAGCGCGGAAGCTCAAAGTCTTATAATGGTCCGTGACGGCGACTCTTTGATTATACTCTCAAAATTAACAACAATTAGCTGCACACATCTTTCCAAAATGACGATGTTCTTCTTTATACACACATGCTCATATTTTCTGCAGTCTGATACATCAGCTTGTCTCTCTTTCTCGTTTACAAATGGTATGCGCACGTGCACGTGTGACACTTTTGCACGGTATTGCGATAAATCGATTCTCTTGTGTTTTTACATTTCTGGCTTAGCTCGTCGATCGATACCGACGTCGACGACAATTTACATAATTTAGTTTTATATACATTATCTATAAATTATATAATAATAATAATAATAATAATAATATAATGCATTATGCGACGCACAACAATAATTTTCAGTGAGTATTGCTAAATTAGAGTATGTCAGTCTATTAGCAGATTATTCATCATGTATTTACATATTTACAATGTACATAGACTCACAGCGAGAGCCGCATATAGGACAATCGATATACGGACGCTGCAATAGCAGAGAAGTGTGCAAATCGAACGAGATTCTCGTCGTCGAAATGAAAAGTCAGTCTTAATAGAGAAAAAACGAGTCGGCGGCAAAGGAATTGGCGGTGCGCTCGTCGAGGGCGTAGGACGCGTATCAGGGCCTGACGCTCCTCGCGCCAGACACGCGTCGCCGCTTGAACAGATTGGCAATGACGGTGGCTATGCTGGTCGAGCTGTTCAGAGCTAGCTCCTTCTCCAACATCAGGACATTTATGACGGCCCGCTCGAAGTCCTGGTACGTCTGCAGCTCTCCGATCGACAGGCTCTGCTGATTGCCCAGTCGAAGCGTGTCTTTGCGCAGGGTCGGATGAATCCTGAGACCTCGAACGACGCAGAGCTGCTTGAGCTCTTCCGGGTCCTTGGACAGGCCCGGCAGTTTGACGATTATGTCGAAGCGCAGCGTGTTGCCCAGGGCGCACGGCCTCGAGGTCAAGAAGCCGAGCTTCCGGTGCTGCTTGAAGTTGAAGTTGCGATCGAGCACGCAGACGACCCGGGCCAGACGTACGTAAGCTCGTCCCATGTGGGCCGGCCTCGACTCGCTGCTGCAGCTGATGATCCTCAGATGATCCTGCACGTTTATCCAGACGGCCAGGTCGCAGGCCGACGTGACGTAGACGCCTCGGCCGTAGGGCCAGTGCTTGCCGTGCAGTCTGCGCTCGTCGCTGTTCTCCGTCTCGGTGATGGGCAGGAGCAGGCCCGTGGCCGCGAGACGACCCCTCACCTCGTTGTAGGGGTCGAGGAGCTCGCTGAGGGTGTAGTAGGTGCCGGCCTCGTCCTCGCTCGAGCCCTCGGCCAGGATGTTGCTCAGTTCGTTGGCCATGAGGGCGCCCGTGACGATGCGCTCGGTGTCCTCGAGCTCCTTGATGCGCATCGTCAGGGGCAGCTGGTGATCGGCCAGGTTGCGCGTGCACTCGACGACGCCGGCCATCACGTACTTGCCGCTGGAGTCGATGTCGCGCGCCTCCAGGTAATATCGTGTCCTGGAGGCTCTTCTCGCCGGCTCGGCTCGCCTGGATGAAGGACGAGCGCTGCTGGAGCTGCTGCTGGGCCGACTCGTCCTCTTGGAAGAAGCGCGACTTGGGCTGGTTCGGCAGCTCGCCCGTCACCGTCACGCAGTGCAGGTCGCGTATCAGCGGGTCCAGCAGCTCCGCGAACACTACGTAGCTCTCGAAGTCCGGCGCGACGACGTTACCCGTGAAATCTTCGTCGTACGAAGTGGCTGACATTCTGACAAGGCGGCGGATTCGTTATTTTTCCACTTTTTCTCTCTACTACCCCCAACTCGATATAAGATCGCGCCTAAAACTTTTCTCCCGATGCTTCGATTCTTTTTTTTTTACGCACCATTGATATTGGTAATTTTTTTATCTCACTTACAACGACTGAACGTATTACAACTTCGGCTGTGCGCACTTGTTGACTTTTTTTATTGATCGGAATTCTAATGGAATAATAATGTTTTCGAATGTAAATATTGCATGATAAAAGCAGATGCAAAAGTTTTAACTAATAAGTCAAAAAGCTTCAAACTCAGCACACTCTAAATCGACAAAAATTCATTTTAGCATGTTTTTAATCTGCTTGATGTAAAATACAATGCATTAAATCAGAATGCACTATAAAAAATATGGCACGACGCAGAATTCAAAATAAAGTTATTGTTCACCGTTTGAAATTTTGAAATTTGGATTTTGCACAATGCGAACATAAACGTCAATTTGAAATCTACGCACATAAGCAGCGCAAAGCAAAAAGCCAACAAAGCACTGTATCATCTTGATAATTAAAAATTTACCGAAAAAATAGTGTGTCAGTAAAGTCCGTTTAGCGTTACGATAGACAACGTCCCGATCGGCTTGAAATATAAAATTAAACGAAGTTGGTGCGAGAGTCATTGGTTTTCAATTCAGAGCCCGAGCTAAGCGAGATTTTGCGAGGATTTTCGTGGATATGAAATGTAAGGCATTCGAACCTCCGTTCGCGCACGTTCGAATTGGCAGTCTGTTCGAGGCTGTTGCTGCTGCTGGCGTAGGCGTTGCTGTACTTTTTCAAAGCGGGCCAAATGACGTCAAATAGATTGTGATCCATGCAGGTAACGCGGTGCTTGATCGCTTCGAAGACCGAACGTCTCAAACAACGGCCTAGTAGCGTACCGGCTTTCGAGATGCTGCCGCTGGTGCTGCCGCTGCCGCTCGGCGTCGTCGGCACCGAGCTGCGCCGTTGGGCCGAGCTCTGGCCGCCTCCTCCCAAGCCGCCGCCGCCGCCGCCGCTGCTCGTCAGCAGGCGGAAGCAGCGCTCCAGCGTCACCAGGGTCTCGAGCTCGCTCACGTCGCGGCGGGCCGATGACTTGTCGCCCTGGCCGTTGACACCTTTCACTGCTCGTGCGTGCAATGTATGCCGCAGCACACGATTCGCCCAGAATTTAGTTTACTGATCGAGCTCACGTACTCGCACACACGCTCTCTCTCTCTCTCTCACACACACACACATCACACGCGCAGCCGATTTACACGACTGCGTGCAGCGACGAGGCATTACTTTTGGCATTTTGCAGCATCGTCGCGATAAATTAAGTATATATCTAAGTACGGTGAAAATGACTGAGACGCACGAATGAGAGCAAATACAAGTAACACAACTATATGCCGTTAAACCGGTTGTATTTCGTCGACTAGGGTATAATGGACAATAATGGATTTTCACTACGACAAACCGTGCCGGCTAAGATGCTCATTTTCATAGCAGTGTCGAAGAGGCTTAAGCCTCCCCGGATATGGTGCACCCAACAAAACAAATTTTTATTTGCACGATCTTACATGACAAACCTTTATGCTTTACTTAGAGATTGAGAAAAAATTATTTATCGAAATTTCATACTTTTTTATCAATCGTCTACTGTCATTTGCGTAGACCAAAATTAACGCTTGCAATCGCTACCTTACTATACTACAGAGCTTTATTTCTTCTCGCAAAAAGCTTCAGACTGAAACGAACATTATTAAGAATTGAATCATCGATTTCGAACTTTTTCTCTATTTCTACTTTTACTTATGTCAAGTTACAAAATTAAAAAAAAAAATCTATATCAATGTAATTAATAAAAAAGTATTGAACGTTCACAATAATTTCTTCTCCAAATGATATACAACTGCTGCGAACGAAACTTTATCAATTTTATATAAAAATAAGCGTTCAATGTAATATTTGGAAAATAAGCAAAATGAAAATGCACTTTATCGTTCAAGCTCGTTATTGCTTAACACGCGAATAGGAGCATTTGTCTGACCGAAAATTTATGACAATATTTTAGAACTCAATAAATATCGCGGAATTTCACGAAAATTAATTATTAATTTTACAAAAACGTAAATCAAAACAGATAGAATGTAGCGATGAATTATATTTTTATAGTGCTCGAAAATACCTTTGTCGACCAGCATTTCGTCGGCGAGCGATTCTTTGGCGCCAAAATCGCGAAGCAATTGTTTGTGAGACAAGTCGTCTTGATTCTCCTTATAAAAATCAGCTTTTTGGCCAAACTAGTGACATCAACAAAGTTTCAATTAATAGATGCACTCGAAAAAATTGCAATTAAGCTCAAACTTTTTCACTGGTACTAACGTTGTCCTGTACTAATGGATTAGCGCCTAAATGCAACAGCAAATTGTAATAATGGCCATTATCCGCTAAGGTGGCGGCATAATGCAATGGGGTCCGACCATCGAGATCGAGAGCATGAGCAGTCTCGGGAAACCTTCCCGCCAGATATCTACAATGAAATTTATTTTTATTATTTACCAATCAGTCAAAGCAAGAATTATACATTTTATTATGATTTGATAGTATGATTTACCTGACAATAGGCGTATGACCAAATATAACAGCAACGTGAAGAGGGGTGGCTCCATGAGGAGACGATGGATCTTTAGCAATAGCAAATTTACGCCTGTCCAGAGATATTTGTAAATCTTTGAGATTTCCTTCTCTAGAAGCTTTATGAACTGCGGCAATTTTGGCCTTGAACACGAAATATGAATTTGAAATGTTATAAATTTTTATCGCAAAGCATGAAACAATCAATGATAATAATTTAATAATCGAGCGAAAAAATGGTGTGCATGTTGGGTAAATAGAAAAAGTAGTTCAATGCCCGTTCATTGATGATAAACACATTAAGGTGACTGGCTCTTTCTTGCACAGACTATGAATCATTAATTCATGACAATCGATAAAAGCGCTCAGTCGCAATAAGTTGAAAAGCGACTTTTTTCCAACCAGATGAAACGACACGATAAAAAGCCCGGTTGCGCACGTGGTAAAATCAATAGCAAAGAACTACTTTGTCTAGTGTGACACACGGAGGAAGCTCATGTATATTATACAGGTTGAAAATGACACAAACCATGTAAGCAGGAACATTGTCGATGAAGGCTTGCAGCTCGGGGTTGCTTGACTGTCTGCCGATGAGTCGATGGCCCTCGCCAGTCAAAACTATTGCCGCTAGCTGCTCCATCGTGCCGTTTTCCAAAAGTTCCTCGGTCTCTTCGTCCGCGGCATCTTCGGCGTCGGCGGTTTCTTCGCGCTGATTATCCTCTTCCTCTTGTTTCTCCTCTACGGCACTCTACACAAACATTATTCTACATCGATGAAAACGAATTTTTACCCTCGCGTGTTTTATACAATTGTTGATTATATTCACATTGATGCAGGAAATTTGAATTAACAAAAACTTGTCGAAACATTAAAATCCCCACAAGACAACAAAACGTATAAATAACACTTATATTTCCTTTAACTGTTCTCAAGTAGAGTTTTTCATAAATGAGAGAAATTCTAGTTTGAGATAACAATTAGTGGCATTGGACTTGAGAAAATTGTGAAAATCAAACATTTTTGCTACGATTAGAAATTTACAAATAACTAGATTTCCGAGAGTGCCAAATGCGCGTCGAGACGACTCGTGTTTTGATGAAGAGCGGAAAGCGATAAACATCCGACGTCGGCGCGTTTCCAATGTGTATTATTTTATATCGCGCGGAGTACACCTGCTGGACTCACGCTACTGTCCGCTAGCTGCACGCGATTGTACACATTTTTTTTCTCCCACGCGCATCGCTTGCCCGTACACGTACGGAAATCAACGAGGCGCGTTCGAAGCGAAAAATCGATCCTTATAACTGACAGCGTTTTGCGGCTCGATATATTCTGCTAAATAAATGCATGCATATAGATAATTGTGTGCACTATAATTGTGTGTACTATATCGATCCAGGCCAGGTGTTTTTTTACTCACGTTGAGTTTTCCTGGTATTATTGTTGAAAATTGAACAAATATTTCATTCAAAGTTGGTCAAACAACCGATCTTAATAATCCCGCGATTACGTGTTACTAAAAATTATTATTGAACATTGAATGTGCATTCCTATCTAGTGGGGGGGGGTCTCGTAATGCTCTGTAAAATTTTTATTTAAAATACAAATTAATCCAAATTACTTAGTTTAAGTATATATCCATATTCTAGTAACATTTTCTTAATTACTGTTACCGAGTTCACAAGTTTCTAAAATTTACTTGAATCTAACACTAAATAATGAGTATTCATCGTGATAGATTTTGCAATTTTAAGTAGCTTTTTTGGAAAATAAGTATATTAGATAGAAATCCTTATTTATTCTATAAAGTGAATTCAAGACCTGATTCAGAACGTTTAATTTTAGCTAATGTTAAGAAAATTTATGTAATTAAAAATGTGAAAGTGTACTTGATGCTGGAGTTAAATTGTGCAACATTCATATAAGTCATAACATATAAGCTTAAGATTATGGTGCTAGCTATTTTTATTCATCTTCTAACAAATTATGGTTTCATTCGTTACTCTTACACCTATTTTGTAGAAACTCAACAGCTGTAACAGTCAAGATTGTCGATAAAACGTTGCTTCCTTTGCAATTTATGCTAAACTTACTGTCACACAATTGATGTACAGATATTTATGATTGATAATGTATTGAATTAAAAACGAAATGATTAGATTATTACGACATATAAACAAAATATCGATAACTTAAGCAAGACGAAATTGATCTAGCAAATTTCACTAACAATTTGATAACACAGTACTATGAAATAATAACTGTTGATGCAAAAAATTGATTATAATAATCATAAAAAAATGTGAACGTGAACGCTATGCTCTAAATAATATAAAAAAATTCAATAGATATGCGTTCAATCAATTTTAAGGAAACCGTTTCAGCAACTATTGTTGCTCGTAAAAGAAAACAATAACACTTAATTAGAAAGAAATTGAGCTTTATGTCTGACCTGCTCCTCGTTGTTTGGTGTATTAGCAACGCCAGAATCAGTAGCTTCTTCCTCAGTTTCTTTTTGTTCTTCATTTTCATCTGGTTTTTCATCAGCTTCTGCAGCTTGATTATCGCCTTCTGGAGCATTAGCATCAGAATTTTCGACTGGATCTACGTTTTCGTCTGGCGGAGAAGAGTGTTCTCCGTCATTACCTATGACAGATACAGGCTCATTTGAAACACTTTCAGAATTTATTTCAACTGTTTCATCTTGAGAAGCTATCGCTTGCTCTTCGCCTGAGGATTAATCTCTTCCTCCTCTCCATTTTGATGAGTAATCTCTTCCTCATCATTGTTTTCATTAACTTGTATATCAACTTGCTCATTTTCTTCGTTACCTTCGTTAACACTTTGTTCTGCATTTGATTCTTCATTTTTTTCGTCGGACCCCTCTTCAGCAGCCCCCTCTTCAATGGTCCCTTCTTCAGCAGCCTCTTCTTCAGCAGATCCTTCATCATTATTTTCAGCTTCATTTTCTGTTGTTTGCACCTCGTCTTCAACATCGTTATCTTTAATATCTTCTGTTTGTTCTTCTTCTACAGCTAAAGCCTCCTCTTCACCGATAACTAATTCTTCATCTTGATCTTCCACTTCTTCGCTTCCGACAGCTTCTGCGACCTCTTCACCTTCCTCAGTTGCCTCGTTGAATTCATTATCATCAGGAGATTTTTCTTCTTCTAAATTATCTGTAGCAGGTTCGACATTTTCGTTATTTTCTGTTTCATTATTATTATTATCACTAGCCGGTTCAGTATCAGCCACTTCTTCTTTTTTCTTCTTCTTCTTCCTCTACGTAAGGTTCGTCCTTTACTCCTTCCTCAGTTTCTTCCAAGTTGGAATTTTCCTTATCTTCGTCTGGAGTTTCAATCTGTTTATATTTTTTAATGCAATGAGTATTAAAATCAAGTATTAATTATGAAAAAAATTGCTTTGAATTTTTCGTCTTTCGTTATTATTAATAAGTTTAAATTCGTCATTTATTCATACCTCGGAAACTGCTGCTAAATAAGGGAAATTACAGCATAACATATTGTACTACGTGCGTAGAGAAGTAAAAATCAAAATGCTTCAGTACATGGGCAACTAACGAGCATGTGGTCTGAAGCATTATTTTTTACTTCTTGCGACACGCATACAATTTTTCGTGAATTTTCTTGCAAATAGTAACATTTTAAACTTTAATCCAAGCGTCAAATATGTTACTTTCGTCTGAGGTGGCACGAAAATACTATTTAACTCATAACATTATTCATTTTTATTGACACATTTTATCGACAATCCACTAAACAGCCTTATAATAAATTTAGTCATTATCATCGTTTAAACCGTAGAAATGTCCTAATTAAGCTTAAAACTAATCCGCAAACTTAAGAAAAATAAAGTTTAAAAATAATAAATATTAAAAATGTATGAATTTTTTTGAAAAAGTACATGAATTTAGGTCTATGCATATCCTAATGTGAAAATTGTATTGTTATTTATTTACAATTGCTTAATTATGTAAGTATTAATCAACGTCTACTTATTCATTGCACGAATATATAAATTCTATTTAATAATTGTAATGAACTAATGTTAATGTCATGGTAAAAATGAATAAGATTACTGTAGTGCCTCTTGAAATTTAAGGTTGGTGATCAATTTGATATATAATAAAATGATTACAACCATATAATTATTTAACTGATTTGAAAGTTGTTACTGTAAGTCATATCAACAGTATTGAATAACAAATTGCTTGAAAGACAAAAAACTCTGCAACTTAAATAATGTCGGAGCGTGATATTGAATAAGAGATATCGTATTATTTAAATACGTGTTTTGAAAAGAAAATTCAAAGCGGATATTTAAATTTTAGAAATCGTGATAGTATTTTATCATTAATGTCAAAAAAACTAAACAGAAAATGAAAAATGTATAGTTTCGCGGGGTGACCACTGACGAAAAGCATTATTTTAATTCCACAATCATGCAACTACAATAAATTATAAGACCAAATTTAAAAAAGTCTCATTGTTTCTTATAAATTAGCTTCTACGATTTTTCTAAAGCAGGGAAAGCAATGAAATTTTATCGGGTTTGAATTATTAGTAAAGCTAAATTGATTCTAAATCTCAATGCGACTAACGTACACTTCATTCACGCAATAGACTCTCATAAATAAGCATGTAAACAATTATAGCAAATATAGAATTTAAGCTTTTTCATGGTTTAAAAGCATTATTTTTATGTAAAAATTTGCAATCCAATGAAAGCTTTATGGGTTGCATTATAAAACGGACACTAATTTAAAGTTAGCTAGTATATGACGCTATGTTAAAATGAAGTAGCCTGCTATACTTTGTGAGAAAGTTCAAAGCATCATGAAATATATTGACACATTATCTAACTAGATTAGAATATTAATTACAATTTTAATTTTTGAAAAATGCCACAATTTTTACCTTAACATCCAAAGATATTCAAAATTATTTTATTCCTGTTCACAAGAATACATGAATCCTTAAGTTATTTAAATTCAAAATGGTAATATTAGTTAAAATTTACTTTTCAAATTAGATTATATGAACGTTTCATAAATTTACAACCAAAAATGATTCCAAAAAAAAGAGAAAAAATTAAGGTTTCCTAAAAAACCATAATCCATTCATTCAAAGATTTCATGAAAATTTTCTCGACATAAAAAGTACATTTGTTTTTCATTTACTGTAGAAACTTTCTTAAATGGGTAGACTACGGATAAAAATTTCAATCCCATTTTCTGAAACTATTTTAAAATATTTTTCTAATAGGTGTCAAAATTTATTTCGATGTTTTTTAGAAGGTTGTATAGTCTTTTAGATAAATATTCAGCAGAAATTTCAGAAAGTTGGATTGAAATTTTGATTATTAGGTTGAATTCGCTGTCCCTTTAAATGTATATCACGTATTTTCACCACGTATACAACATCTCATATGACATCAATAAACAGGAAGCGCTTTCTGCTTGAAGATCAATGATTGAAAAAATTGACATATCATTTCAACAAAATTATTTATACTATAATTGACAGATTCTATTTTTATAAATATTTTTGTTAATTTTTTAAATTGTAAAGTTTTACATTCTATAAAATTGGAAGCGAGAAGATATATTATGAATTAAAGTCAATCGATACTAAAAAAGCTCAAAGCTTGCAATAGTATAGTACTTAGATTGATTAGAGTATGTAAAATTTCAAAGTCAAAGAAACGAGAAAGTATTCAAATCTAATTGAGAAGAAAGAACGAGACTTTTTGGTGGGAGCGCGTCACTTCTCCATCGCGATGAACAGTAATAAGGCGAGCCTCGTCGCGTCGAACGTGTACCTCCGGAGTGATGATTTCGTCGGTAATTTTGGCCGACTCGGCGCTACCGAACGCGCTATCCTCTTCTGTATTGTTATTGTGACTGGTCGAATGTCTCAGTCGACCGCTTGGCAATTGAATGTGCGTCTGCTCGATAAGACGCCAATCGAAGTTTTTCGGCCCTGTACCGGATGAGCGCGGAGCTTCGGGCACCATGACCAAGTTGGACATGTCCAAATCAGCTGGACGGTTCTTGTACGAGCCAGCTGTTTTGTGTTTCTGTGACATTTAGTGTGAGTTGAGTAGTTTTGCTCGAGCAACTCGTGTACCACCAACAAAGCAGATCGTCGAAGCGTAAAAAGTAATTCGTTATTAGTTGGAAAAACTTACGTTATCAATTTTATTTTCGTCGGCTCCATATTCCACGAGAAGATCATACATCACACCACCATCTCTGCAAACGGCTGCATAATGCAACGGAGTTCTGCCGTCGACGTCCTGAGCATTTACGATCGATGGATATCTATCTAGAATTTCCTTAGCCAGCTCCAAGTAACCCAGACCAGCAGCCTAAAATAAATAAAAATAAATGAAAATTATTGCGTTTTGTCAGGTCTAGTGCAAATGTCAGTACAACCTTGTGGAGAACGTTGAGACCGTTCGTATCTTTAGCACATAATATTATCGGTGAGACTGGCTCATCTAGTTTTTTTCGAAAGCCATCTATATCATTTTTTATTACAGCCGCGTGAAGATCTTTGATGGAACCCTAAATTATAAAAGCAATAAATGTAAAATTTGCAATCAAAAGCAAGTTAATGGAAATGTAGATTGAATACCTGAATGAAGGGAACAGCTTCGAGGAAACGACGAACACGGACGTTATTGCTCGTTTCGCAGCGCAATTTGGCTCCATGACCTTCCCAAAGTACGTGCTGCAGCTTTCCTATGTCTCGATTGTGAATCCATATTCGTATGTTCGACGGTTTAATGTCGAGAGCTATAAAGAAATTATTATTACGAATTCAAATCAATATATTGAGGCAAATGATTTTTCTTTGCGATGAGTTTGGAAAACAATTTTTTGTGGAAAAGTTTATAAAATATCCTTGGAGGAAGAAGGGTAGTATTAAGTTTGCTTCCAAGAATAATTGAAGTAAACCGCTAAGTTCATACGAACGTACAAAGTTTACGTATTGATGAAAATAGTCTAAGAAATGGCTTATAAGTTAATTACATACAATATTATAGGTCAGGGAAGTTTTATACGTATCGCGTACAAATAATGATCCTATTTCTAATGATAATTTTCATTCGAATAACTTATTTCTTCTCTGGATTAATGTATTTTTAGTTTAGCCCTAATGACCAAAAACATCAATGACTTAAAAAATACTAGTTGATAAAACTCAAATGAAAATGAATAATTTAATTGCGTGTCGATGAAAAAGCGTTCAAAAAATTTCGAATGCATTTATTTGAAATTGGAAAAAATTACTAAAAATAGCGATGATCGTTCAGTTATAAACAAATAATACGTGAATAATCGTATGATTCAGATGACTTTTCGGAAAATTAAAAGAAAAAAACAGAAAGTATGCGACGTACCGTTAAGATCCTTTCGTCGCCTACCCATCGTGTCTAGTGACTGATCGAGTTTCGCGCGTCGTACCTTATCGAGCAGCTGGCGCGCAATCGCGAATCGGTACTGGAGACTCGCTCAGCGAAGCGAGGGTGCATCGACTACGGCTAGCCACGACGAGCACGCGCTTCGTCGCTTCTGTGTACTTAGCTATGTCTATTTGTGAGCGAGCTACTTGAAAGGTACACAGCGTCTCAAGAAACGCCAAGTGCCTGAAACGCAAAGGGCGCTACGCACTTTTTAATAGCCACTCGTCATCGTGAGCAAATTTGCCTTCGAACGCTTCCGGAAATCTGTTTACTTTTTGTGCTTCCTGAAAGCTCGCTGCTGCACGCGAAATTTCGACCCGTTGCCTCTACACACGCGCGCGCGTCGTAGAATCGAAATTGCGTGACCGATTTGTTACCGATTTTTTTCACAATTCGATTCTTTGTTTGTCTGCACGCGTGCACAATTATATTACTTTGACCTCTGCGCGTATTAGACCTTCTAAAATGCAAACACTCATTGACTAAGTGGAAAATAATGACTTGTTGACTAGTTTTGGATGCGTGACTTTTATTTTGAAAACCAATAACAATTTTTCTGACATGATCAATTTCCATTACGGACTCGAAGAAAAATAGAAAATAAAATAAATGTATTCTATGATTTAGATGAAATTTTTTGCCTAATCTCTTTTCAAAACTCAAACCTTTTTCACTGAAATACAGCTATGAGTTTCAGATACTTGAATCGATTTTCGTACACTTATGTGTGATTTAAACAGTTGTATCTCAGTAGATAATAAGTATTTTTTAATTTTTAAAAATTATTTGGATAGGAGAGGAAAAAGTTTCCGACGTTTTTTTTTCAATTTTAAAATTCCGTTGAACTCATATTGAATAGGATGATAAAATAGAAAATTTTCATGTCTTATGTTTAAAATGAGCTATTTAAAATGGCACATTTTACTTTTCAGATTGAAGTTTTAAGAAAAAAAAAATGATTCCCGGAAAAATCTAAAAGGCCAAGTCCAGGTGTACTTTGCGCTTGGAAAAACCTCGGCACTGTACAGTCCACACAGAACACGATGGTCAGCCAAATCGGCTTGAAAAGGTCTTATGCGCGTCGAGCGTTATGATACATGTGTTTGTAGTCGAAGCTAAAGACAGTTTTAAAAATTCACTTATGTTCGCGTTCGGGGAATCGATAAAAACTTACTGCACCGGCCGAATGAAAAACGCTGACATGGACGGTAAGTATGTGTTTCAAGGATTGCTGCTCTACGGCAACGAAACGACGTTGTTTTTCTTATAATACACAACTTTATTGTGTATGGTTACATGCAAAATTCGTTCGAATTCATTTGAATTGAATCGTAAAAAAAACGTCAAGCTCTAGCGAATCGCACCAACAAAAAAGCTCAATAAAGCGGCGCTGGTAATGTCGAAAATGTTGAATGTGGAGGTGCAACGATCAATTGCATAAATGAAAAAGCCGATTGATCACGTACGCGTCTGAGTGAATGAATCGGACCTTTTTTTGTCGAAAGCGCGAATATTCGTATTTGTCACTGGAATACTCACTGCCGGTCCACTTGGAGTTGTCCTTGAAGCGTAGCCTCTTGCTGGGCATCCTCTCGGGATCGGGTAGCTCGATTTCCGAGCCGTGCTGCAGGTAGTAAGCGGCCGGGTTGTTGCGCCTGTCGCAGATGCTCGAGTCGCAGCCCGCGTCGACCAGCAGATCCCAGACGACTTCGGAATCGCGACAGGCCGCGCAGTAGTGTAAAGCCGTTCTGCCCTCCTGGTAGTGCGTGCACGCAAGTGAGCAGCGGCCAGTGAGCAGCAGAAGCAGCGACAGTGCAGGTGCGAGCATATAAACAATCCAAGAGACCGTTAATAAATTCAGCTGCGTTCTTTTGTAGGCGTGCCGATTGATGCGCGCCTCGCCTATATAACCTGCACACCGGACGCAGCCTTATTCTATTAGTTATCTTAAGGTCGATACTTTCGCGCTTACGTTCTGTATTTTTAATCTACCTACCGGCTATTGAGTTTTTGTCCAAATGTTTATACAATTCAAAACGACTTTTTACAATGGTCACTTATCAACTGAATTCCGCGATTTTTCACGCCAACCGAAATCCTTATTTATTCAAAAAGTAAGTTTTTGCAAAAAGTTCAACATTTTAACCATTGTTATAAGAAGATAGAACAAAAAAAAAAGGAATACCGACCTTGCGAGTGATATGACAATTGTTCCAAAGTAACGTAAGTATAGCGATTGTCTAGGTTAAAATCGATTGAACTTTTTTGAAATTCCTTGAACCCAGTACTTAACTTTAAACTTTCAAGCAAACATTCAACATAATGACGATTAAAAACCTTTCATTCTTTTTCAGTGTACTGCATTTATTATATTGGTGAATGAACTTCAGTTGAGGATAAAAAACACTTATTAAAAATAGTACCCGATCTCTTTGTTCGACCGTCGCAGGATAATTTTCAATGATCCATTCGAGGACGTTCTGATGGTCATAGTAAACAGCCTTATGAATTAACGGTGTGCCGGCAGAATCCTTGGCAATGACGAGCTTCTTTTTTGGCTCCCCGTCGACCAGTCTTTGAACTTCGGATAGCGATCCACGAACAACCGCATCGTGAATCTGAGATATTTTTGTCTAAAACATCAAAAGCAGACGAGGATTGTACTTTGAAAAATTCGTTCGTGCAAACTGAAACATCAAGTAAACAAAAATTGGTACTCACCAAGTAACTCGGTAGCCCTTTTAAAAATACTCTCGTTCTGAGGTCGGGTGAACTCTCACCCAGCAGTCGCGTTCCCCTCCCTTCGAGGACAACATTTTCCAATTTATCGAGTTCTCCGCGACTTAGCCAATGTCTCAGATTCGATGCAGTCATCTGCGACCCTGTAAAGGTCAGAAATGTATGTCAACTACTCTATGGATTCGAAAACCTAAATGATTTTCTTCTGTTATCTGCCGCTATTCGATTAATTGAAAGAAATGTCATCATTTTATAGTATATGAAATACCTCGAGGAACAATTTTTCTTCGATAAACGTATCGATCGAAGCTCGGGGGTCTCTTCTTATTGACATTTGGAGGCATAACTCAAGCCCGAACCCAATCACACACATCACAAATCTCCGAAAGGTGCCAACTCCGCGAAGGTGCGTCTCGCGCTTAGGAAAGCCGAGAAACCGCATGGACGACAAACTTGGCCTGGATCATTTGAATCAGAGAATTCGCACGAGTTACGGCAGTGATGGTCGTTTCTGAAGCAGCGGTAGCAGCAGCAGGATAAGCGTTTCCGACGCACTGATTCTAGCGGAAAAAATGTCTGCAGCAGCGACGACTATTACGGGCTCGAGCAAATATGACACAAGCGATGGATTCATCGATACGTATACACTCGTACGAGACGTGCAGGTGTATTTTTTTTATATAAATAACGAGATGGCTTTGTCGGTGTGGAAAAAGGCACACAACGTGTGCCCGTCTGTGTACACGAACGGAGCACGAAGCTGGCGTTATTACGGCTGCAATCGATATTTTGTCCTTTCTTCTCGTCCATACTTGATTTTCTATATGCTAACTCCTTCACGCTAAGCGGCTTATTTGTTGCATATCGCATTTGATGGAATCGCCCGACGATCGTGAATAATAAACCAGACCATTCATTATTCATTTAGCCGGCGTAATTCATGGTCTGCGTGCTTGCGCGCCCGGACACAAGGGAAGTCGCTCGCTCGCGCAACAACGACGTCTCGGCAGCCCCTCCGCGTGCAGAGCAAAAAAATCTGAGTTGTAAGTACGCCGCACAAGGACGCGTTGGGCAAGCGATTCAATTTTCAAACAAGCTCACTTAGTGTTCTGTATCTCGAGCGAAAGCTCGTCGAACTTGATCACGATTTTTTGTACTGGGGGACCCAAGTTTTTACAAGTGATAGCTCCAGTAAGTAATCGATTCATAAAAAAAGCATATAGATAATCATTCCACAATATAACATAAAAAATTGATGTATTAATCATCAATTTAATAATTAAAATCGATTCAAAGTGAAGATCACAATTGATACTTAAACAATATACTCTACTTCTGATATTGAAATAACAAAATTAAATAATTGGAACCAAAAACAAATTAAGTGAAATGAAAAAAAGTTAGATGAAATCAAGGCAGTCCATTCCTTATTTATTAAAGCGACCGGCTCTGATGATAATCGTATAGATGAATAGAATACAATGACGCACACGCAACTTGTTCAGGGGATCGTATCGACTTAAGTACTCGCGTCAAGTTTAACAGAAAATAGTTTGACAAATATTATCGAAGATGTTCTGATTAATCATGAATTGTACCAGCTTTTCATCGCATTTATTTAATAAGCGTCGGTAATGCGCCAAATGACAATTTCGCTCGTGAATAAACTCAAACACTATGACAGATAAACGTGTGAAAGCTTGGAAATAGCCTTCCACTCACTGTTTTTTTACTCAAGTAAGTTTAAAGGCTTTGACACTGCGATGGTCGATCGGCAATTACGAGTGACCCAAGTAACGAGTCTCGCGTTTATTTTTACGCTAATCACATGACTGTCGCTCTGAAAAGTTCAACTAAGCCTGTCATTAAAAGCTAAAGGTATATAGTATGTAACAACTACATTGCCTTCAAGACTAATATGTTTCTATACTTTCTATATTTCGTCACGAAGGTTCACCAATGCTCAAATTGAAAGCTCGCGAGCTACTGATTGGTGGCGAAATCCGTGATGCTTTTCATTATTTGGAGCTAACAACTCTTTCTAACTTCATTATGTTCGAAAAAGACGAAAAAAAATTTCCATCGATCTGTTCTCATTGAATACCGGCTACGATGACACATTACGAAGTAGTAGTTGCTGCAGTGACATAGTTTACTTAAACTCTTGTAACATCGATACTGTAAAATACGTTCAACAATACATTCAATATTAATGGACCTGCCGACCACATACAGCAACATAATGATAGAAGAGATACTAACGTTTGAGTTATTTTGGAATTTTTTTCCAATAACATGGGCACAAATAATAAAGTGTTCTAGGAATTGCAGTAGTACATTTTTATGTTTTTAAAGTTTTTGAATCCTTTGGGGTTCAACTTTCTCAACGGGTTTAGGTTTATTTCCATACATTTGAGTATTTTTAAAGTTGTGAAGAAATACTTTTTGCCTACACAGTATGGGGATGAAAAATCCTAGCTTAATTTGAGAAAACTTCGAATTTGGATTTATTTACTCCAAAAACGTCAATATATACTGTTTTAGTCTCTAATAACGAACTTTATTTTGTGACTGAATAAAACGATACGTTGAAAATATGTCAAAATTAAGGTAATACATTTTTTAGTATTTTCATTAAATACTTTTAAAAAATGTATTATTAAAAAACAACTAAAAGAAGATGTTTGATAAACATCCTGTAAATGTTTAAAAACCGTATTCAAAAATTTCATTCTTATTTTTACTTTAGCCTCCTCTTGACTTTTTGGTTACCAACTTTATCTTAGATATAGCTTAATCAAAATTTTTATCACAAAATTTTAAAAATTCGTACTTATAAATCCATTGACCAAATATTTAAGAACACTCAAAAATCAATTTTAAATATTAGCGACGAATCAAACAAATGTCAAACTTTTATGAATAATATTACCTAAACCTCACTTATGCCTGAATGTGAATACAAATATAACAATACTTCATCGTATAAAACATTGTTTTAGAATATTTAACGGAAACATAAGGCAACGATAAAGCAATTTTTTCAAGAGATACCCAAAGCAAAGTAAAAATTACAAGTTTTTAAACGTTTTCTGTAATTTTTATCGAACATTTTCATGTAACGTCAAGTTGTGCTTTCTTAAAGTTATTCTTTGGAATAACTGTAAATAAGTTATGTGAAAATGAAAAAATGTATACTTACAATTTTCAATGACTAGCTATGAAGTGAGAATTTCTCATGATCAAATGAGAAACGGTGATGGAATTGGCGAAGAAATATAATGTCCAGTTCAATCACCATAAACAATTGACAGGGAAAATGAAATTTCCTCAAAACTGTCGACGAAGCACGCGACGCGCACGAAGACTTCAACGGGAAGCTCCGATGCCGAACTATACGCCGAGCGACTGCAGCAACTTTGCCAGAGCTTTATACATATGGCCTGCGTAGGCGTCGCGCAGCTCATATACGATATACGAACATCTTATAGCTATATGTAAGTATGTACGGGGTATTTCGTATTGATGTCTCTATAGCCCTCGTCGCGAAAGAAAGAGAAAGAAGGAGCTGGGCTGTTGGATATGTGTGGCTCGCGCGACTGGCGCATGTAATGCATAAGAGATACATTTTTAAGCCGCGCATCGGCCAGTTAGATCCATAACATTCGTCTTCTTCCATATACGTATGGAGGAGGCGAATGGGAAAAGCAACCAGTTGCACTCGCGGCCAGCTTAATGCATCGAGTATGAGTAATTGGATAGTTTTATGAGTTCAGGCGTTTGAGTCGCGACTATAAGATGCACCGGACACGAAGGCGTTTTGCCCTCCCGCATTGATATCGATCATTACGCCCGTTTTGTCATACACGTATTTCTGTACACCTGCACCTGACGCTTCAAACGTCCGAGGCATATAATATGGGCTACATATGTTGTGGGTATATGTACTCGATAATACGAAAAGCAGTTCGCTATCGGTGCAATGACACTGCAGCTTCGGTGCTTTATGCAATGCCACATAGGGTTTAATATTTCAGGCAATACATGCTCTCGATTTTAGCAGATCGCGCGTGCTTGTCGGGCCTGCGATGTCGAGCTTTCTTTTGCATTAAAGAGAATTTTTTTAACCGTTGCTAATATAATAGCCTGAAAATTAAATGACGAAATGTTTAAAAAATTACCGCTTGTGCTTCGCTCGTTTCAAAGGCTCCGTTAAAGTTGAGCAATCGTGCTGAATAATCAAATGAACCAAAAAAATATTGCTTCGTCAATGAAGAAGCTGACGATTCTTTTTGACTTGAGTTTTCAGTTTCCATCATCGGCTTTGAACACCCACTTGTACAATATGTCTCATTCAATTCTATCTCTGAGTATTTTTTTTCTCCTTGTTCGAGCTAGTTTCAGTGGTCAGTTTATTCTATCGCTCTTTAAATTTTTTTAATAAAAATGTTTGTATTTTCTCATAGATGCCATAAGACCTGATCTCAGCTGCGTTGGGCGACCCCACGCAAACGTCACTCTGACTGCTTACTATCCCGACTTCATGAGCGAAGACGAATCTGACTACTTAGATTCGAGAGGAAAAAAGTACGAACACTGCAAGTGAGTTTATGGCCTAATAAATATTACAAAACGCCCGTTCTCTCGCGAATGCTAAATTTTAATATTTTTCAGGAATTTTTGGACGGAAGAGCATCGTTTGTTACGGTAGCGATGGATGAAGTGATTCGATTAAGATATGGCTCGGTAGTTTGTATTCCAGAATTAAATGAGCATTTCGGAAAAAGGATTCCATTACAGGTAAGTAATTATTTTGATAACAAATTTCATTTGTCATTAAATAATTTCAACTTTTTCAATTTTAGGTAAGAGATCACGGGCCAAATTTAATAGGAAGAGCTACACAAGATTGATATATGCGTCAGGAGTGAAGCTGATAGTTATGATACGGCAGTAAATCGTATGGTTACTCTGTATACCACAGTATAGGAAATAATACAATTCATTTAAATAAAAACTTAAATTTATTGCTTTAATTGCATAAAACTTGTAATTGACTAATAGCCACAAGACAATTTATAGTTGAAAAATAATACAACATTTACAAAGATTTTAAAAAATTCACTAAAAATTAAATCACTTTCCTCACTCCATTTCATCATTAGCTATAAATTGCTCAGCTGATTCTTTACTAATAACTTCTATCGAAGATATTCTATTACGATACGTTATTTCATAAAATTTATTTGCATGCTGCAGCAATTCAGGCCTTCAAACAGTAAAATAATTCATGCAATCATTGTAACAAAAATCATAAAAAAAACAAAAAAATTTTCAAATACCTGAATGTAGTGGTGATAAACTGAGCATTATGACTCAATTCATGGATCATCTCGGCTACTGCTTTTCTATATTCAGTATCAGGGCTTGATCGATTTCATCGAATAAATAAAATGGAGCCGGACGAAATTTATGAATAGCAAAAATTAGAACAAGGGCTATCAACGATTTTTGACCCCCAGATAAGTGTTCCATTTCAGTAGTTTCATCAGCTCTACCAGTGAAGGTAACTTGAACATCTGCAAGTAGACGCAGGGGTTATTTAAAATATAATAATAATTTTTAATTATTTACAGACTTACCTATTCCTACATAACGCTCTGTTATTTCGGAATCTGTTAAGGAATTTACAGAATCACGTGTTAAATTCTAGTTTTCATAACAAGTTCAGCTCTACCCATTGGAACTAATTTATTAAATATTTCACTGAAGTTTTTGCCGACCTGCAAGTAAAAAAACTCAATTACATAAAACCAACAAATTATTAACTAAAACTCGCAATCTGTACGTGAAATAATATAAAATCTTACTTGATCAAATGTTAGCGCTATTGCTTCATCTTTTCTTTGTTGAAGAACAAATATTAATTCTTCGATTTTACTGTATTCGTGAAGTGACTCTTCAACACGAACTTTCAATTCATCTCTTCGGTTAGTAAATTCTTCAAATTGTTCCAAAGCTTTTTGATTTATGTCGCTAAAATTATCATTTTTTTAAATTCTGGATTATTTTATACGAAATGAAATAAATTACCTGTAGTTTTTTAAGTTGTTTTTTTCTCAAGAATTTTAAACAAGTTTTCAGTTTTAGAGTGATAATACTTTTGATATAATTCGTGACTAGGAATTGTTCCCAGTTCATTCCTCTTTTTTAAAATAGTTTCTATATTTTCTTTAACTAATTTAATCTTTGACATGAATTTCTCTAATTTCTTATCGTTTTCTTCCTTTTGTTTATTCAAATCTTCATTTTCAGAAATTATCGTATTTTCGATAATCAAAGATTGAGATTTATACTAAAAAAATTTAGTTTAGTAACATCATCATTATAAGAAAGTCAATGGTTTACATAATAATGTAATTATTATTTACAAACCATTTCTAATGTCGAAGCAACTTTGTTTTTTTGTTGAACAATATCGGTAATTATTTCGTCAATCTTCTTCTTAACGTCAACTAAACGTTTTTCTTTGGCCTTTAACATTTGTTCTTCTTTTTGTATTGAAATTTGATTCAACTCTTGTACCATCATATCTCTCTGACGAATTAAATTATTATCTAATAAATTTGATAATCTTATTTTTTCTGTTTCCAATGCATTGCATTCAGTAAATATCTTCTTATATTTTTGTGATAGCTCATTAATTGATGCACTTAATTCCCTTAACTGAAAATTTTTTTTTAATGCACAAATGCCAATAAAAATTAAAAAAAAAATTAAAAATATATATTGATCTATTACTTTGACTTCATCTTCGGAGGACATTTTTTCACTAAAATCTTCTAGCAATTCATTTTGTAGATTAATTTTAGTAGCATTCAATTTGTCTAAATTTATTTCATTATCTTGCAAAGT
>JAPMIB010000290.1:0-60783 GCA_034770305.1 Trichogramma dendrolimi | reverse complement strand
GCACTCGCAGTCGCAAGATCAACTGAATTCGAGAGCAAATATAGTCCCTCTTTTGGGAGACTTGGCCGATTTCAAAGCTTTTGAGTTTTTGCTTCAATTATTTTTTTATTCTTTTTTTTTTTTAATAATAATAGAGTTTAGTAGCAGCCAGCAGGTAGCTATACAATTGATACAGTACTGCGATGATTATCTAGAAATTAAACGAGCATATTTTTATTTGACATTTGACTTAGATTGAACATTAGACATTAGTTTTTGGTAGTTTACTGCTGATGGCGTTTAAAAGCGCAGGCGCTAGAGTAACACAAATTTAGTCGCACATTTATCATCCGATTTTTTTGTTCATATTTTTTTTTGTCACCACTCACGCTAAGTATTGAGAACATGGAGCATTTTTATTATTAATTGAATTTGATGTATGAAATTTGAATTATAGTAAGCTCGTAGATCGTAGGAATAATAGGAAAATATTCATAATTTTTCAAGATAGGAGAGTCCCGTTCGTTACATTAATTTTTAAGTCAACGAGTGTATAATTATTATCGAAGGAGAAAGTGAGAGAAGAGGGTTTCATGGGCATTTCGCAGATAACAAAAACAAAACCAACAAAAATTTACGAATGTTTTACGACTATGAAAACGAAAAATAAGTTTGACCTGCACCTTGAATCCTTTTAACGATTATACTGATTGGGTCGGTGTGTGTTGTGATTTGGCATTAATTAAGATTGCGCCGGTGGCGGCGGTCCTGCGTCTGGCCTCGTCGTCGGTGGATCAGCAGCGGGACTGTCACCCGCTTACCTGTCGAGCTCCGGCCGCTTCATAGGTAGCGGCACGTCGAGCGTCGGCCGCAAGCGCAGCACACCGAGTGGCGTGCAGCGCTCCCAGGAGGTGCTGCCGACCAGCGCCACCTTAGCCGGCCACCATCATCATCGTCATCAGCAGCAGCTGCTACAGCAGCAGCCGCTGCATCAGTCCTCGTACTCGCTGCAGGCGCGTCAGCAGCTGCACAACAAGTTCGGTCGCGACGGCGGCAGCGGCGCTGGCTCGTCCCTGGGCAATCTAGCCAATATGTTTAGCGACTCGGCTGCGATACTACCGAACGACACTCACGCCGGCAGTCTCAACTCCATATCGAGCTCCGATGGCAGCTCGTAAGTAGATCCTACAGACACACGGATTTAAAAAAAAAAAATAAGACACACGCGCGCAAAAATAAAATTATAGCACGATTTTCATCTCTATATAATCCAGCTGTCAATTGTGCCTATACATACATTATTATATATCTCTCTGTCTCTACGAACTGTCAAACAACCTGTTTTTTCTCTCTACCCTCTTGCTCTGTACCTCTTTCTGCTTTCTATTTTCTATAAAGAATTTACTGGTCTATCTTTCACTCCACCTGTTTATATAAGTCGCGCCCACTGACACGTGCAAAACAATTTTTTTATATAATACATATACTAAAAATTATAATCACCAAACAAGCATAAAAAGGATTTTTTGGACCTGGAAAACAAGCCTTGACATTGATGTTACGTATTATATTTTCTTCTGCTATTTTATAATTTAATTAGCTATAAAAGAGTCTATATACTTGTACAATACAACATATGAACTTGAATATGTTACTTACCTATTCAACGACTTGAAGATGACTTTCTTTCTCTTCGGCTTGGATGTTTTTTATTTTGCGTGAATTTTTATGTACGCGTGACGACACGGTTCTCTATATATGATATATTGTATATCAACTCATTGATTCATGAACTAATGATCTTGTCGTCACTCAATGATTATTTCCCTTAGTGGAAATCTTGTCGCTTGTGTATATCATTTTCTTTCGTACAAAATAATATATATATACGTACATATACTATATATCTGTCATATATTTATATGCCTGTCTTTAACTTACTCTTTGTCTTCTTCTCACTTTCTCACTTGGCTAAGCGTATTATATTTATGGGGAAATACTTATAATCTATATTGATTTGAATAGCTACAAGCACGTGTTGTAACTGATAAAAACTTGATAAGAAAACAAAAATTTTCATTCTCACTGCATTCGAAATTTTCATTGATTTGATGCAAACACAAGTAATTCTAAGTAAATAATTAAAAATCATAGAAATCTGTAGAAATAAGATAACATTAACCGTAATTTACATAATATAATGTCGAATATGAGAATAATGAAAAAGCCAATAAATTTATCTCACAGTTACAAACACAATACTTTATAAATTAATTTCCCAGCTAAATATATGTATACCGATCTTTATGAATAATTGTATGGTAATAAGAATTACAGGTTAGTAAATTTATATATTTGAAAATAAATATACTCGATGTTCCCGAAAATAAGCAGACTACCTTGTTCGATATGTTCTGTACTTACAAATCCATGTATCTATACATCTATGTTAAACGGTTGAGCATTATCCTATTGCGGTGTAATATGTAATTCCGAAAATGTAGGTTTAGAAAAAAATTACGTCCAATGGAAAAGTGATTTTGAGTGCAATGATCATTGATTACGCTTTCATTTGCTTTGCTTTTATCAAAATATTAGATATTATTGTTGTTGTCAGATAAGTTGGTAGTTATGATGCTTTGATGCTTATTATTGCTTTCTTTGCTTAGTGTATAGTCTCGTAGACCGATTGTATTGTAAGTCAAGCTTAATCGTTAATGATGCAAAGTAAATAATTAACATTAAAAGAGTTGATACTGCTCCTGGTTGTTCCATGCATGATCGTTAATTGTATAACACCAAATTTATTCAGTATCACTCGACATTTTGTCTTATTTCGAAAGCACCTTTACGAATGTTATATGCAACGAGTTTGCAGATAATATTTTTTAGCGACTGGATCGAAATCGTTGCATGATTTTGACGGAAGTGGCGAGCGAGTAAACGCTAAAAAATAATTATCCCGCTGGTTGTGCGCACAATTTTTCATTGCACTGTTTGATGAATATACTATACTAACTTTCCATAACTACGTCTAATTTTACACTACAAAACAAATCTTACTCTTGAATTATCTGACTTATCTATATCACCACAGTATTACTCTATTATTGACATATATGATTCAATGCCAAACCCAAACTTGTACAAGCCAATCTGCAACCTATCTTTGAGCCCTTCAAACAAATGTCGTATAATTATATACATCGAAGGCATTAAAATCCACGTCCGTAGTCATACTCGTCATTTGTATCTTGAAGATGTGTTTTAAAATTTCCATTAAAAATCTTATTACCTCAATGTATACCCAATTTATGCAACTTGGGTTTTCAACTATAATTCTCTTGGAAAAAAATTTTTTTCGTCATCCAAGTAAAAATCTGTCCCTATATCTGTGTAAGAGAATATCGATGCATCAACCTTTGCGTCTATCATCTACCTGTTGATTTTTTGTTTGTTCTTTCCTTTGTTTGTAATATTATTATTATTATTTTTTTTAATAAGCAAATTTCACCCACGCTATTATGAATGTAAGAATTCATTTGTACGTACAATTATGCATATAGTTGTGTGCTGCAAATGTTTCTACATCGTTCGTTTTTCCTCCTCTTTCGTTTTTACAAAGAAAAAGAGCCAAGGCCGTCTCTCGGCACAGCTCTCCTTCATCTTAATTTCCATTTAAAAAAAAGAAAATATCATCTCTCTTTCTTTCTCTATCTCTTTTTCTCGCTGAAAAAAAATTTCTTTCGCAGTAGCACCGAGCTCCAAATTTGATTCAGAGAAAATTAACGAATGTCTTCTTCTTCTTTTTTTTTTTTGGTAAATTTGTTTTTTACATCGATAACGATTAGCTGGTCACCGGGTTTGCGCACGTACACCGATCCCGGCCAGCTGAACGAGTTCATCGAGGGCCTGGGTCCCGGCCAACTGGTCGGCCGACAGGTTCTCGGCGCGCCGGCGCTCGGCGACATTCAACTCTCGCTGAGCAACACCAAGGGCTACCTCGAGGTCGAGGTGGTTCGGGCGCGCGACCTGCAAAACAAACCCGGCAGCCGAGTCTTGCCAGGTGAGCTATAGTGGCCGCTGCGACGACCAACTTCGATACTTCTCTATATCGCTCGAGAATGGCTCATTTCTTACTTTGCCTTTGCCTTTTTGTTTTGTTTACAGCTCCGTACGTGAAAGTTTACTTGGTGAACGGTAAAAAGTGCATCGCAAAGGCCAAAACGGCGACGGCCAGAAAGACTCTCGAACCAATGTACCAACAGCCCCTTGCCTTCAGAGAAAACTTCACGGGATGTATTTTACAGGTACGCCTGAGACTGATTCATATTGTCCGAATTCTGCACGAAACGATCATTTCTTGTTTTTTTTTGCAGGTGACGGTCTGGGGCGATTACGGGCGTCTGGAAGGGAAAAAAGTGTTTATGGGCGTAGCTCAAATAATGCTGGACAATCTGAACCTCAACGAAGTCGTGTTCGGCTGGTACAAGTTGTTCGGAACGACGTCCCTGGTCAGTGGGCCACCTTCTATTGGCTTGTCGCGACGATCTTCCGCGGCCTCCCTCGATTCGCTGAAATTTTGAGAGTACCTGCGACGCGCTTCGCTGCAATTCAGCCGCGCCAGTCTTTATTGATTCACAAATGACCATATTGTACTACCTCGCTTGACATGATTTTTTTTTTTTATTTTGTTTTCTGTAAAGAGGTGCGCGCGCAAAGTGCAAAATTTCATGCGACGAAGTGTCATATCGAGGGTGAGCCGTGCGAACGCAATACGAACTCCATTATTACATTCAGATATCGTTTATAAGCTACATAGAACACACGAGTGATGAGCGAAAAAAGTTGTTGGTATACTTAATAATGCACTAGATCTTGACTAACATCATTGTAGCACATCACACGTGAATCACACGCGCATAGCGGCGAATACAATATAGAGCGAGAGAGAGAAAGCAAAAATAATGCGAGCTCCTAGTTATCTCTGTATTTCGCAATTGAGACTGAAAATAGAGGTAGTGGGTAGAGCGGCGTGATCATGTTCCTGCAGAACGCCAGATTATAGATTTTATTCCAATAGGTATGCACCGTGTCTCAGAGCATCCACTTTCGTAGTTTTGCTTATTCGTTCAAACTCCGTACCGTACTTTCTCAATCCTTTTGATATTTCCGATTATTGATGGCTGCCTATATTTTTGTTGTCAGATGTATTGATAGATCGTGATACTGAGCTGCTTTAAAAGTTGGTCACTTGAAAAGAGACACCAGCTTTAAGTCATTCTGAACATTTGTAATCAATCTATATTTAATTATTGCTTTTAATATCAATTTGTGTTATTAACAAATATTAATGTATCACGATCTAAATCAATTAAAGTTTTTGTATAACTTTTTTTATCTTGTTAAACTATGATGAATATTAATTGTCTGTTTAAAAAATATTTGTACACTTGTAATATCGTGAATAAGAAGTATATATATTTTTTACTTTGAAAATGTATATCCAGGGCTGCTGCTTGCTACTGCTTATTGATATTGTGTAATATTTTCCACGTTCGTACTTTACTCCTGTTCAAAAAATTTCAAATATTTAATTGTGACCTATATAATATAGGTTCTGATTTAATCTTAATTATCCAAATTTTGTAATTTTATAAAAAAAATGATGGAATTTATTTTTCATTTTTTGAAAGCAAACCCTTACAAGAATAATGTATAAAATTATCAGGGATTCAAATAACTTCGTATTTCTGTTCACTTTTTCCTTTACGTACATTTAAAAAAATGATGTTTTCTATTATAGCTTAAAAAAGGATTTTTTATAATTATTTTTAATGGAGTTCCTGAAAATTTGTTTTTGGACTGAAACTCACAAGTGATATTGAGCTAAAGTATTCGATGAATTTTTGTGCAGAGAGATTTGATCATTTCAACTAAAATGACGCCAATAACTGTCGATCTCTCAATAAATTGGGTCAAACCTGAACTCTATATTTGAAATTATTATCGTGGAATATCACAAGTGAAACAATTTAAACAAAAACACAAATTTTCAAGAAATGTACCAGAAAATGGATTTTAAATGTAAATCATTATTGTATTACACTTTGTAAAACAATAGTATTTATTTATTCATATTTTTTCATTCAATTCATGTCAATAATTTTTCAACTTTATGTTATAACGTCTCCCAACCGGCTTCTTTAAGTGAAACTCTTACTTTTTTTGAGAAAGTCTATAAATTCAAAGGTATGAGTGTGTGCATTGCAAGCTTGTATTTCGTTTGTTTGCAACATTGTTTTCTGTGTTTCAATGAAATGCCTCGAGTTAATTTGTGTTTAATAATTGGGAGTTCTATATCTTTGAATTGAAAATGAAAAATCAAGTTGTTTTAAAATATTGTTTCTACTGTTACAGTGAAACGACGATAAACGGATCGCCGGCGAGTGTCAACAGCTCTATTTATTACATTTCATGTGCATAAACATTTATGTGCTGTGCTAATGAACGACGATGATCTAAACTATAAAAACCAAGACTCAAAAATAAAGGTTTGATAAATTTGTTTGTGAAACTCTCATTACGAACTACAACTTTGAAAAACGAAGATTCAAAATGCTGAATTGAAGAAATCTTGGTGATTTCCGAAGACTTACGACTTCTCTACTCTCTGTGCAACAAAGAAAAAGTACTAAACAAATGTAGTTTTTACGAAGCTAAGAAAAGACGAACTTGATGTCGCGAAGTAAATTTAGTTAAACTAATTATATATTATACAGAAGAAGAAAATATATATAGATATATAAAATGAAGAATATTATAATATACAAAAGTAATAAAGCAAGCGGGAATCTATATCTATATATAATTAAAAAATAAATATGACGAACTCATTGCTACAAAATAAACAAAGAATAATGTTGTATAGATGTATACACACAGACAAATCGAGACGCTACAATATTTGTACATATAAAACGTATGTATGGGTAAAACAAAGTTAGCAAAAATATTTAGTTAATATTATAATGGGTGAGAGAAAGGCTTTTCAATTATATACGAGAAGAAAAATTTATGATTTTGATATTACCAATCACCTAATATAGAATAAAACTTCATTCGAATAACATTTAACATAATTGCATTAAAAAAAACGGCCGGACCGCACGAGTACGTCGAACAATACAATTGTGCTATTTATTGCTGCATTAAATAAGATTAGACACCACACGAATAATTTTCGTCAGTTTCAGTACTATAACAATATGCTCAAGTTATAGAGTTGTTATTCATAACACGTATAACTAGTATTATTGCAATCACTTTTTCGACATTGTTGTGTTTATGATCATTTTGTTGTTGTTACAAGCCAAAATAAACAAATTTCTTCGTACAAAATTTATTTTTACGTTGACTGTTTTCACTGTTGGTGTTCTAAATAAGTACTAGCTATTATTGTTAAATTATGGTATCTAAAAAAGATTACCGAAGATTTTTTCATACTCATGAATGTGAACCAATTGTCTCAATTTTATTGCTATAATTATGAAATCGATTATATTATTTCCGAACGTTTTAATTCTGCAAACATTGCATTTAACGTTGAATATGATTGCCAATAAAATAGAATTCATTTGTACTGACAATTCATGACTAAAAGATTTGCCTTTTTATGTGGCGAATTTGCGCACGTGTTGTGATTTAAAAGCTGTTACAAATTCAATATGCATGAAAAATTTAGCATAAAACATGAATATTTGCAATTGAACTTTGGACTCGTACCTTATGAAAAAAAATGTTTTGAATATAAATCTTAAAAAATGCGGTATTGCCTAAAAGTAAGTTTGTCAAGTCAATTCATGATTTATTGTACATAAATGAAACACACTTTTCACACTTTGGAACATTTTTATTAATCTTCATGAAATTTTAGTTCGTTTTTATTGGATCTCACAGCTGAGGTGACATACATAATATACTAATAGCATATGTGATCACAAAATTGCAAGCATCCAAGTTTTGCTATTATTAAAGTCATTATAATTAATCTTGATGTTGCATAAGCTATTTTATTTGTGGACAATGTTTTTTTCGTTCGAATTGAATCATTATACATGCCATAAATTATTTTATGAATTTGAATGATATTTTTATTTATTTATATTATTCTCGCCCTGTTTTGTGCTTCAAAAATCCTACTGCATCCTTAAATTCCATTATATGATTTGCACATTATTGATACAAACATATCCTGATGTGTAATACAAAGAAAGAATGATCTTAAAAACCGAGAGCAACCATACTTGGATAAATAATTTTTTACTCAATTAAATTTGAAATTTTTCATCGAGATATGACATCCTGTATTATATGAATTCGCTTTATTTATACTTACAAATTACATGTTAATAAATCGATCATTAAAGATTTTCACAATTACACACGCTTATAGAAAAAAGAGGAAAAAAATTACACAAGTAACGAAACTTCGTACCTATAATAGACGACCATATCGAGGCGCGACAAACCTGCTGCATATAGCATATAATATCTACATAGAGAAAAAATCACGCGATATAAGACGAAATAAAGCTTGACAAATTAACTTTCATATAGGATTAAAATGCTTTTTGTTTATAACAAAACCATGAGAAATCAAGATTATCGTGTATAAATAATTGTAAATCGAAATTTATATTGTAATATTGTCTACTCAAAGTATGCGATATTATCATTAGAAGAATATGGAACATATTTATAAGATTGATACCATTATACAGCTTCGCCGATCAAGTCATTTGAATTCATTGATTTTCTTTATCGGTGTAACGCGTCCGATTATTTTATTTTCTACAATAATCCACTTACTCACGACCAATGCATCATCATTTTTCCGCCGTAGATATGATTTCACACATGTAAAAAAAAAATTTCTAAAACTTGCTTTTATTCAGCAGCATCGGTATAGTAATCGAAAATCGAAACAGAAAAATCATTTTTACGAGCGAACAAATCACCGAGACGTTCAACGTACAATGTACAAAAAATTAAGCCAGTATCAATCAGCCGTAAGAGCACCCGATCTTAGTAGTCACGCAAAGAAAAAATTATAATTATTATATCGCTTCACGAAATACCGAATATATCTAAAGAAAGAGAAAAAAAAAATAACGAAATAAAACGAAAGAGGAAATCTTTTTTTCATGCACTCATTCCTATTACGAAGATCATATAAAAACTCAGAGCTCAAAGACTTCCACTCAATCTTATAGCAAACGAGATGTTTTATCATACTGCACATGCATGTATATTGATATAAAAACAATATTTATATATGTGTCTGTGTGTGTAATACCGTTGAATAATAGAAAAAAAATTATCGAGTATGCAAGTGACCAGGACTATTTCATATCTTCTATACAAGAATAAAAAAAAGTATGGGAATTTTGATAAAAATATGGTAACGCATTATTGGGGGATAAAAAATACTTTAGAACTTGTTAATTGTGGCATCGTAAAAAAAACAATACAACCGACAATGGTGATATATACATATTATGGACTATTCTCTGTAAAATCGAATGGCCCAAAATTATTATTTTTTTGCTGGCATGGAAAACTTATTTAGTTTATGGTTATAATTATTATCAATATTTAAAAAAAACTCCGAACTCAGGCATTGCAGTGATCACGCAAAAAAGCAAAACGAGATAATAACGAGTGACAAAGAAGGTCCTGAAAATTCTATTAAAATTTGGGGATATATCTTATATAAAAAAAAACAATTCATGTTGTCAAAAAAAATTATTCCTTGGGACATTCGACTTCACAGAGAATTAGTCGTACATAATTTTATATGTATAATAAAATTAGATCTGCCGAGTATAAATGAGTAAAAACATCATCGCATCTTTATTATTAGTAAAAAAAAATGAGTTATGCGTTACTTTGTAGTTTTTCTTGTGCGTATCTCCGTTGAAAAAAATGTCTGAATTTGACTGAGATCTAACTCGATTTTTGACCTGGAAATTCAGTCAGATTTTTTATTCAGATTTCCAAATCGATTTTCATTTTTCTAGCTAGATTATCCAGCGAGAAGAATGAGAATCGACGCGAAAATCTACAGGTAAAATATCCAGCTGAATTACCAGAAAATTCGGCGATTTCTTTTAAACAGTGATATGTATTTAACGAACATTGCTGAAACCATTGATAAACCTGCGAAGGCGGGTAAAAATTTAGATTCATAATATAAAATCATAATCGATGGAGGAACAATTTTTCACTCATTAAATAGTGCCCGATGAGAAAAGAAAAACGAGCGAAATAAACGAAACAAGAAAAGTTGATAAGACAGCGTGCATGTACACCGCTTTACGATTGTCATTATAAAGTGTAAGGCACTTGCGATTAAATATTGACATACCTTTCGAAATCAAATTCATATAGTATTGTTAATAATTAAATTTATTAATAGGCTGCATTCATAGAATCTGGACGAATGTGAAACAATTCAATCTGCGAGTTCGTACCTTAAATAATAACGATGATAAAGTCTTTTCAACATAAAATAAAAACAATATTAAATACAGAGAATCATTGGACAGGCTGCTTAAAGATGAAAATTCAGTTTGAAACTGTCACGATATCGCTCAAGTTGTATCCCCTCGGATTGTTTTTGAAAGTCTTAGATTATTAACGTGGCTTCTTGGCACTGAAGCAAGAAAAAATAGTGCTTTTAAATTGTTAATTGGCATCATTTGAATGTACAGACTCATATTAGAGCAGTTACATCGACTCTGATATTAAATTCTGACTTTAGTTTTGATTGAAAACAAAATTGACAATCAATAAGTATTCAATTTCATCTATGATTCAAATTTATGCCCCCAAATAATGATTAAAAAATGAAGCGAATTTCAGTACTAACAAGATTTAGTAAATACAAGATATTATGGGGGATTTTTTATTTTACAAAGATGAAACACGAAAAAAAGCTTTGCGTCTATTATTTAGAACAATGACTGTTGTATCATGAAAGGATGATGCCCGCCCCCAAAGCCAGACATGGCGCGTGACAATAAAATGATTCAAATACCAATTGGATTTTAAGCAATTATTTAACCCATATCTCCTCACAATGACTAATATAATTGAAAGGTCCATCATGAAATGCATTTAATTTTTATGAAAAATACTTTATTTCCAATTACAAATTACCAGTACTCATAGTTTCACCAGTATAGTTTTCCAGCACTTGGTAGATTTAACAATTTCAAGCCATCTGGTAAATAAGTGTTTTTATATAAAATATTTGAAACAATTTTTTATAGAAATATTTTTCATTTCAGCAACAAAATCAAAAACTTTACAGGACATTCATTCTGTTAGCATTCATACTTTGATTTTATTCTAACTTAAATACTATTCAATAAAACTTTTAATACATTAGTATTTTTACACGAAAGAAATTAAATGAAGCACATAAATATCACTTTATTTGAATGCTTTTGACCGGACAGTGATTCCAAAAAAATGCACTTCACTATATCAAATCATTATTGATTAAACTTAACCGTGTAACCACCAGTTGATTCATCTTTTTGCAAATTAAAATTATTAGTGGAAAGTCCAAACGGCTTTAAACATAGATCACCAAGAGATTTCAGTTTATCTAACATTTCAGTTTTCAATTTTTCCGTTACTATTGGTTCAAGCCTCTGAAATGAAATGATATTTCTATTAGCTTATGATAAAAATTAACGTAAAATAAGTTATTGTAATTTAACAATAATGTACCTTTACACCAGAAAGTGATTCAGTATGCTCAGGATCAATGGTCAATATTTTCTTGAAATCTGATAGAGCATCGTCAAGTTTATCAGATTCTTCGTAATACCTAGCTCTTCTTGAATATGCTTTAACATAATTTTCATCTAATTTTATTGCTTCTGAGCAGTCATCAATTGCATTAGTTTTAGTTTCCTGTTAAGTTGAAAATGATGATTAACGTAGTTCTGGCACTACACTGAGAAAGTTTTGCCTTGACAAACACGAAGCATGTAAATCTAGTTTGACAGAAACGTATCAGAAACTTTGAGCGGTTTGGATTGAAATTCATAATGCATGCACTGATTTGACTAATAATGATTTGCTATTAATGACATTTGCCAATAGCGAATTTTTGAAGAGCAAAAAAACCACATTTTTATTGTGCATAAAGCATCATGTTAGTTGATTCAAAACTCTCTCTATGTATAAAAATCTCTTAATAGTTACCTTTTTTGAACCTAAAGCTGCTGCTCTATTAGCGTAAAGAATAGCTCTTACTTTGGTAAACTTTAGTGGACATAATCTTAATCCTTCAGTGTACGTTTGAGCTGCTTCTTCAAGTTTACCAGTTTGAAACAAAGAATTACCTTTGGATTTAACTTGTTCTGATTCCTCTTTCAAATCCTAATGAACAATGATTTAAAAATGTACATTTGAACGATGTGTATAAATCAAACATTCTTAAAATAATCATAACAAGAGTTGAAGTAATTACTCACATTGAGTTCGTCATCACTTAGTTTTGAATCACGTTCTTTCAGCTGTTCCTCATCAATAAACCAAGGATTATTTAAATTTTTAAGGTCATCCTTAACATTTTCACCATCTGAGAATTCTAGAATATCAGGATTACAATTTTCTTTGCCTTGTAGTACACTATCCTCTGCAAGACACGATTTGTCCAAATTTTGGGTTATTTCGTCAATAATTGACTCGTTAGAAATTTCACTCGGTGGCAGTTTAGAATCCATTTTTCTTGAGATTTTGACAGTTGTTGATAAACACAGTGTCAACTGTTCTTTACTCTGTTCTTTACTCTGTTCTTTATACTAGGTTAAAAAACAATCGAGCGATCTTACAAATGACAAAACTGCTGAGTGCGTCAATATTGAAGAGTCTGACTGCTGAAAATGTTATGGTTCACCGTTCAGAATAAAACAAATGCTTCTGCTATTAATTTTCGCAGACTACTCACTACCTGCTGATACATTGAGTTTTAATTTTTTTTTTTGCTGTAATATCATCAGTTAATACCGCATGCGCAACTGACAGACGAGATTCATTCACATGCACATTGCACGTTGTAGTCGTCAGTGGACTGTTGCTGACGTTAGACTCTGTAGTTAGTGAAATAAGTTACGAAAATCAACAATTGTAACCGCACAATTACTGTACTATTAATGTCGTCGGCTGCTTTTAAATAGGTAAAAAATAGCCAAGTGATTCTATCTATGAAACTAAATTTGTCCTGGAAAAATTGCCTTTAATTTATGTTGAGTAAATGCTGTCTGCTTTTTATGATTTCTGTAAGGTTAAATTTATAAAAATTCCATTAACTTACATTTGTACCAATGAAGATAGATAACAAGATTATCATTTAACATTTCAACATTTTTTTAAATAAAAAATGTTGCATTTGGTTAGCTCATAATTCATTTACATTTGCATAAATTTTCAAAAAATGTTGTAATTCTGATCTTCAAGCATTGCTACAAACAAGAGTTCATTCAATATCATAGTATTTAATGTAACAATTTTTTTTTTATTTTCAGGAAAAAGCATTTTTGTGATATCTGTACTTACATAATAAATAAATAGCTTAAGCACAATTACTATGCATCGAAAGTTACTCAAAACAGCTTGGAATTGTCAAATTTTAACTAAACGTTTTTATGCAAGATCACTCATTCGAGTAAGATTTGCACCAAGTCCTACAGGTATGTTTGTAACTCTTTAAATTTTGTATTAAAATAAATTGGAATAGATTATAATTTTAATTCATTCTTTTGAAAAAATATGTAGGCTATTTACACCTGGGAGGCTTACGAACAGCTTTATACAATTATCTGTTTGCCCGTTCAAACAATGGAGTTTTTATTCTAAGAATAGAAGACACCGATCAAACTAGAGTGGTGCCTGGAGCAGTAGAACAACTTCGAGATGATTTGATATGGGCTGGAATTATTCCAGATGAAGATCCTATCAGACAGGGTCCTTTTGGGCCATATATTCAATCTAAACGATTAGAACTTTATCAAGATCAAATCAAAATATTGCTAGCCAATGGCTCTGCTTACAAATGCTTCTGTTCTGAACGCAGACTGGATATGCTAAGAAAAAAATGCTCTTAAAGAACGTCAAATTCCAAAATATGACAATAGATGTAGACATTTTAGTGATCAAGAAGTAAAAGAAAGACTGAAAAGAGGAGAAAGTTATTGTGTTAGATTCAAGGTACTCTTTTTATGCAGAATATATTATTACATATTATTAAATTTTTATTGATTGATCAATTTTAATCCAATATATTTCTATACCTTTCAGCTCACTCCAACTCCAGACCCTTTCAAAGATATGGTTTATGGGGATGTTACTTATAATGTTGCTCAAAATGAAGGTGATCCAATTATTTTAAAAAAGTGATGGTTTTCCAACATACCATTTTGCTAATGTTGTTGACGATCACTTCATGGAAATTTCACATGTACTGAGAGGAGGAGTGGCAGATTTCAACTCCAAAACATTTGCTTTTATACAAGTAAAACAATATTTTTTTAATACCATTGTTTAATAATTTTATAATTAAATTTGTAAAAATTTAACATTTTGATACAATTGTAGAGCTTTTGGATGGAATCCTCCTCAGTTTGGTCACTTACCTTTGATAATGAATGCAGATGGTACAAAATTATCAAAAAGGCAAGATGACATTAGAGTAGAACATTATAGGAAGTCAGGAATTTTTCCTGCAGCTTTAATTAACTACATTACAACTGCTGGAGGAGGATTTAATCGTGAAACTGCTATTACTCAATGTTATAGCTACAAAGATTTAATTGAACAAGTAAGAATCTATAAGAAACAGTATTCAGAATTCATTCAAATAACTTTTTCAATATAATGTTGAATTTATCTAAATTTTATTTTTCAGTTCGATATTAATAGAGTAAATGTTCACTCCAGTAAATTGAATCCAGATAAATTATTGGAATTCAATAGATTAGAGATTTCAAATCTTTTATCCAATGAACGTAATCATAAGTTTCTTATTGAAAGGCTCGTTCAATTGATAAAAGAAGCTTTCCCAGAAAAGTAAGTGAACTATGATTTGTTATCATTTTCAGCTTTGTGACATTAATTGATCAATTTTAAATTTACTATTTAGGGTTTCTCACTCGAGCTTACAATTAGACCCAGAGCACATAATATTAACATTGAAATGGGCCCAAAACAGAATTAATAAGCTCAGTGACCTAGTTTCAGCCGATTTGAAATTTTTGTGGGTAAAGCCTGAAAATAATGATAATTTCAAGAATCTCAAGTATTTGGAATCAATTGAAGTCTTGAGCAAAAAACTTGAAAATATTGACGAAAATAATTTCTGTCAAGAATCTTTAAAAAATTACCTTCGCGAATTCGCTAAAACAAATAATGTTCCTTTTTCTGATCTTATGAAAACATTGAGGAGCCTTTTAAGTGGTTTGAAGGTAACTAGTTATTACATTGCTTTTTTTGAGAAATATTAGTATTGCATTATGAACAGATTAATTTTTTATTATTCTTCTTGCAGGAAGGTCCAAGTGTGGCAGAAATGATGGAAATTTTAGGAAGAGATGCTACTTTGAATCGTTTAAGAAAGTCTGCATCTTAGTGTAAAAATATTAAAAATGAACCATAGATGTACATAATTCAATTTAGTTAGGACTTGATGAAATTCTTTTTCAAATAGATTTTTCAATTCAAATTGTTTTATTGTTGTATAGATAATTTGTTGATCTGCATTGTATGATATTGAAATGCTGTGAGTCAATTGAATCGAGTCATTCCGAAACTAGGAAATTAGACATGCGCGCTGCGCATAATTAATTAAAAAAATATGATTTTTAAATAAAATGACAAAAGACATATTGCGTCGAAAAATGAAAGTTTTATTTGTAAATGAATTGTACAATAAACACATAATGAAGAGCTGACAATTTAAAATTTAAAAAACTATCATGAGTTATTGCACAAAAGTTCACAATCACGAACTTTGACCTGTAGCCGCCAAACAAATATTCCATAAATCTTTGTTCATTAGATGATCCATGATCATGTCGCAGCACTCAAGTGGCAGTCGTTTGTGAATCAATTCCCAGAAAGGATCCAGCGCCCATCGTCGGCAAAATCCTCCCAATAGTATCTCGCTGAGTTGGGTAAAAGAATCATGATTATTGTGCCATTTGAGGTGTTCCTTAAATATTTGCGATTTTAGTAACCTCGCAAAGTCCGATAGCGTGAGTAATTTCGCCGCCTCTTTGGGACGCAATTTAGTTATGAGATCGTAGAGGGACAGATTCGGAATTACCGTTAAATATTCCGCTCTTTCTGTGAAGCAACGATAAAACATCCACGGTTTTGTCTCTCTGCCGAACATCTCCTGCTCGGCGAAAAATTTCATGAACCTCAGAGCGTCGCCTCGGCCCAGCTGGTATCCTTTGTTCTCCAGACGCTCGATAACGGCCAGAGCATTGATCGCCACCCCCAAACTATTATAACGCCAGTGTCTTGCGTTGCTCTCTTTCGATAGTCTCTCGTCGGAGCAAACCTCGGTTGGGAAAACGAAGCCGGCGAGATCGGCACCGTGATCCAAGAGCTGCTCGACGGCATTCGGTAGGAGATTGTGCACAGCCCACTGTAAAGGTGTCCGGCCCGAGTTGTCCCGGGCGTCGACGTCGACGGTCTGACACCGTTCGTCGTTGATCTCGAAAAAGACCTTGGCCGCGAAATCCCGATCGTATTTTTTTCGACAGATAATGTGGAGCGGCGTCAGTCCCTCTGCATTGGCTAGATTCGGATTCGCGCCACGTCTCAGCAGCAACGGAGTCATTTTCACGAAACAATCCTCTTGGATCAGAGCTAAGCACAATGGTGTATTGCCCTCGTTGTCTTGCGCATCGATTCGTATCGTTCGATGTCTCTCGTCGCATTCCTTGAACATCATCTGAATCAAGTCGTCGCGATTCCTCTTGCAAATAATGTGCAAAGGCGTCGATCTTGCCTCGTTGGCCAGATTCACATCGGCGCCTCTTCTCAACAGCAGCTCGGTCATTCTGGCGATATCGTAGCCGCTCAAGAATTGCAGCACCGAGTGCAACGGAGCGTTGCCCTTGCTGTCCCGAGCATCGACGTCCACCTGCCGCCCCACGTCGTCGCTTACATCGAAGAATCTTCGCGCGATGTCCACAATCTTAATTCCGTAAGGGGGGTTTGAGTCCTCTCTGCAAATGACGTGCAGAGGGGTGGATCCCTCCGCGTTGGCCGAGTTCGGATCGGCGCCCCTGCGCAGCAGCGACTCGACCACCTTCATTCGGTCGAGGCCCAGCGCCAAGTGCAGCGGTGTGTTGCCCCGCTCGTCCCGGGCATCGACGGCTGGCACCGTCAGCCCAACTTCGCCGACGATCTCGAAGAATACATCCACCAGATCGTCGTCGTAGTCGTTGTTGAGATACGCACGTTTCCTATCGCAAATGACGTGCAGAGGAGTACGGCCCCTCGAGTCGAGCGAGCCGGGCTCGGCGCCGGCTCGCCTCAGCAGCCAATCGACGGTCCGATCCTTGCGAGACCCGTTCAGAGCCAGGTGCAGCGGGGTCCGGCCCATCTTGTCCCGCGCGTCGACCAGCGTCGGCCGACCGATTTCTTCGCTGACCTCGAGCAACGACTTCGCCAAGTCGGAATACTTATCGTTGCAATTCTGGCATAAAAGATGCAGAGCAGTCAATCCTTCCTCGTTGGCCGCGTTGGGGTCGGCGCCTCGTCTCAGCAACACCTCGATCGCCGTCTTGTCCCTGGCCAAATGCAGCGCCGTCCTGCCCAGCTTGTCCCGGGCGTCGACGCGCACCTCGCGACCGATCGCGTCGCAGATCCGAAAGAAGCCCTCGGCGAAGCTCGGGTCGAGCTCGTAAATCCTGTGCAGCGTCGTGAATCCTTCGGCGTCGGCCACGTTCGGATCGGCGCCGTTTCTCAGCAGCAGCTCGAGCAAGCCTCGGCGACCGACGGACAGGTGTAGCGCCGCGGAGCCCGAGCCGTCGAGGGCGTCGACCCGCACCCTGGGCAGATTCTCGTTCTCGGCGCCGATCTCGAACATGGACCTCGCCAAGGCCTCGGCGTAGTCCTTCTCGTTCCGGTCCAGGTCTCGCTTGCACATATTGTGCAGAAGCGTCGATCCCTCGGCGTCGGCAGATTTCGGATCCGCCCCGGCCCTCAGCAGCGTCTCGAGGGCCTCGATTTTGCTGTAGGCAGAGCCAGCTGCGCGGGCGAGTCGCGCGACTCCGGCGTGGCCGTGAGGCAGTTGGGATCGTGGCCGGCCTCGAGCAGCTTCTCGACGATGTCCACGAAGCCGTACCTGCTGGCCCGTGGAGATGCGTCAGGCCCCGCTCGTCGACGTACGTCGCGTCGTATCGGTCGTAAATTTTAAAAAGCTGGCGGCACTCGCGCGAATCGTCCTCGTCCTTCTGGTGCACCAGCAGAACGACACATGCACCGGCGTGCGGCGCGATTGCAGCAGTGGCTTGCCGTCTTTATCGAGCTCCGGTTGGTCCCTGTAGCCGGTCGCGAACACGAATTTGGCGAGTTTCGAATGTCCGTAGTTTTCGCCGTAATGAAAATCTTCCGTGAGAAGGCGCTCGATTTGCCGGGTCGTGAGATGTCTCGGAGATTCGGAAGTTGCTGGCCCTTCCATCTTCCGATCCTCAATAATTTTCTGAGCTCGTCGAAACATTCGATTGTCTCGTACTCGACCTGTTTCTCCCAATTACCCTTATCTCGCAGGCTTTTCAATTCTTCCAAGCTTGGGACTTGGCCTTCGTCTCCGCTGCTGAAATCGTCGTCGGACGACATGTCTGTTGTGCACTCGTTCTCGCACGGCACAAGAGTCACTTGAAAAAAATCAAGTAATTTTCACTTTTATCGCGAGAATCACTGTTGCCGAATTTCGCGAGGATCGACACTATTTTTGCTTTGTCGTATTGACTGTCAACATTTACTTAGAGGCACGATGCATGAAAATTCGTGTGCGCGAGCTACGGTTTCTGTCGTTAAACTGAACAAGTCCGAACTCGCAACTAAACACGATGCCGCAAGCAAACGATTGAAACACGCACGAGCGCCAGATGTAGGCGGAGAAGGATCACCTATATCTTTCTACTTCTTTCTGTTTTTAATGTGAAACATCCTTATCGGCGTTTAGCATGAGGGGCAATAAACCCGTGAAAAACGAGCGTCCGTCCGTCCGAGCGAGTGCAACTTTGGTAGTATAAATGTCTATGCAGTGTCGGTTTGCGCGGCGCGCTGCTGCTACTGGCGGCCGCGCTAGCTCCTACATCGAACTCGATGACTGCTTTCTGCCGCTGCCAAGACTTGCCGCGCGTATCTCTTTCTCTCTCGCTCTCGCACGCGCGCGTATGACTGTGTTCACGTATACATACGAGGCAACGTAAGGGCAATGGGCATAAGCTAAGGCAGTTAGTGTGTAGCTCACGGACTTGTCGAGTCGTCTTTCTCCCTCTTGCTTGTGCATACCAGACAATACGTATGTGCTGTCAATGCGTATATTGCGTATATGTCGCGAGACTCTACGCACTATCATGCATATTTTCAAATATGATACAGTCATCCCTGTTTTTACGCGGCTTTTTTTTACGCGACTAGTATGTTTCAAACGCGCTCCGCGCGTGTTAATTTTTTTATTCGTGTTTCAAGGTTAGTTTGAGATTTAGAAATAGTAAGTTTTCAACGTGCTTCGCGCGCGTCTATTTTTTTCATTCGTGTTTTGAAATATGGCTCCAAAAAATTGCAGCCCAAGAAAATTAAAAAAAGTTAAGAAAGTTATGAGTTTAGCAGACAAATTAAAATACTCGATTTACTCGATTCAGGCGAAAGAATAAGTTCGGTTGCAAGGAGGAATTCGGAGTAAACGAATCATCGATCAGGGCCATTCGAGATAATAAAAAGAAAATTCGCGAAAGTGCACAGCAGCTAGGAAGTCACGCAAGTAAAAAAAACGAATTAATTATTGTCAAATGCGATCATTTTTATGAAATAGAACTAATTCGTATATATTATTACAATTAGACTGTGAAGTATACCAGGAATGCAAACATTGAAAACTAAAAGACATGCTAATGTTTTGGATCCAAGATAAAATTATAAAAGATACCGCTATCTACGGAAATGATTCGAACAAGCCATGATTTTGTATAAGCAATTAGAGACGAAGTAGAATCAGCCGAGAAGCCGACGCTTACTGTGGCAAATGTAAAAAAAACTCTTGAGTTTGATGCAGGAAGCCATTGATGTGGTCCTCGAATATGATCCGATCATGGTGCCGTAGCATGAAATTTAAGCATGATTGTGAAGTTGCTTTGACTGCCTACGTGAATTACACAAAGTTTTATGAGACGTACTAAACAGACACGCGTTACTGATTTTTTTAAGAAACTTTTACATGTACTTTTGAATAAAATGTTTTGGAAATTGGAAATTTGTCACATCTTTGCACGGAACCCCCCTTTCCCATTAGAGCAATGTTTTTTTTACGCGGTACTTTTTTGGAACGGAACTACCGCGTAAAAACAGGGACAACTGTATTGGTCAATGCATGTATGTATACGTGTCTATGAGTGTGTGATTTCTTAAGAAGCGTAGAGTTTTTATTATCTTATATTAACAGGCACGATGACCGCTCGATGTGCTATTATGTGAATATTTTAATTCAGCGATAAATAATTTAAAAACCTTTAAAATACTATGATTCGAAATTTATTTAGAATAAATAAAAAGCTACGAAAAAGCAACGAAATTAATAATCACACAAATCAAATAATTAAGCAACAATAAACATTTGAGATAAAATTGATGAATTAAATAAAACAATGATAAAAATGAGAAAAAAATGAAAAAAATATGAATGAAAAAAATCAGCTGTTAGGAACAGCTGCAAGATATGAAACATCTTTATCAATTAATTAAAGAATTAGAATTCAAAGTTAAAGGAAATAAAAACAAGAAAATTGATCAATCAAATAAGTAATAATGAAAAAAGCCAATAAGTAAAAAACTATAAAAAATCCAAAAACAATAGAGAAAATAAAAACCAAACTAGAAACTAAAAAAAAAATCAGAAAATCCCAACACAAGCATCAATGTTTCACAGGTGCATAATGAATGAGTGCTTACTCTTAAAATCAGAGTAGTTTCTTGAGCATAATTGCACTAAATGTGAAACATCGATGCTTGTTTGGATTTTCAATCGACCGATGCGAGTTACCTTCTGTCAAAAGGTTACCTCGACATGACATTTTTATTCTATATCGGAAACGCCTTTGAGCGTCGGCCCTGATCGTATCATAAAATCCACGGGCTTTCTCATCATGATATTTAGAAACTGTTATCGCTTAGCGCGCGATTTTTGATGAATTTCAGAACAATTCTAAATTGGCCAACTTGAGCCACTGAAAAAGTGTCATAAAAGGCTCCACTTTTTCTAAAATTTTTTGGGACAAATCTGTCATCAAGAACAAGTTTTTCATTTGACAGAAAAAAAAAATTTTTTGGCCGTTTGACTTCACGGAGAATCGACCATATATTAAAATTAATTTGGAAAATTCACAGTTGATAGTCAACGTTTAAATAAAAAATAACCATATTTGCACAATTTTTATTCGAATTTCAGAAATATAAGTATTAATTTATATATTTACAATTGTCAAGAAAAAAAAATTAGCACATTTCAATAATTCACTAATTAGATATGCGTTATTTTCTGAGTTACTATTCCAAGCATACGACTACAATGAGATCAATAAATGAATAAAGCGATAAATTATTCATAAATACTGGATTATGGAGGAACTTCGAGTATTGTCGAAGTAGTTTCTGTGAATATTATAGGCTGTTTTTCGGTATCAACTCAAATTTGTTGGAGGTACACAAGATCTTAATAATCATTGTGTACCATCACTTGGTGCCTAAACAAATGCGATTTGTGACCAAATTTCATCTCACACTTGGCACATGCGAAATCTTTCCGGCCTTCGTGGACTGTCTTTTGATGTCTTTTCAAATTGTTTATATTCCCAAATTTCTTGTCGCACTTGTCGCATAAAAATCTTTGCGACACTCGTGCACCGTAGATTCGTGGGTGAGCAAATTACTTAGCTGCCCGAATTTTTTCTCGCATTTTTTGCATTCGTAATCTTTCCGACCTTTGTGTATTGTCTTAAGGTGCAAAATTAAACTCGATTTGTATCCAAATTTTTTCCTACAACTGTCACATGTGAAATCTTTCCGACATTCATGGACTATTTTTTCATGTCTTCTCAAATTGCTTTGATCTCCATATCTCTTCTCGCACTTGTCGCATGCAAAATTTTTGTGACCATAGTGAACTGCATTTTGGTGCCTGATCAAATCCGTCCTTTTCCCGAACTTCTTCTCGCATTTTTCACATGCAAAATCTTTTCGACCCTCATGAACCATCTTTTGGTGTAAGAGCAAAGTTGATTTAAATCCAAATTTCTTCTCGCACTTGTCACATGCAAAATCTTTCAAATCTTCGTGTATTGTCTTATGGTGCCTAATTAAAGTCGATTTGTATCCAAATTTTTGCCCACAACTATCACATGTGAAATCTTTCCGACCATGATGAGCTATTTTTTCATGTCTTCTCAAATTGCTTTGATCTCCATATCTCTTCTCGCACTTGTCGCATGCAAAATTTTTGCGACCATAGTGAACTGCATTTTGGTGCCTGATCAAATCCGTCCTTTTCCCGAACTTCTTCTCGCATTTTTCACATGCAAAATCTTTTCGACCCACATGAACCATCTTTTGGTGTAAGAGCAAAGTTGATTTAAATCCAAATTTCTTCTCGCACTTGTCACATGCAAAATCTTTCAAATCTTCGTGTATTGTCTTATGGTGCATAATTAAAGTCGATTTGTATCCAAATTTTTGCCCACAACTATCACATGTGAAATCTTTCCGACCATGATGAGCTATTTTTTTATGTCTTCTCAAATTGCTTTGATCTCCATATCTCTTCTCGCACTTGTCGCATGCAAAATTTTTGCGACCATAGTGAACTGCATTTTGGTGCCTGATCAAATGCGTCCTTTTCCCGAACTTCTTCTCGCATTTGTCACATGCGTAATCTTTGTGATATTTGTGCATTTCTCTTTGGTGTATGAGCAAACTTGATTTCTGATCAAATTTTATCTTGCATTCGTCACATGTAAAATCTTTGTGACTTCCGTGTACTGTATTTTTGTGCAAGAGCCAACTTGATTTATTTCCAAAAGTTTTTCCACAAATGTCACATAAATAATCTTTGCGGACTTTGATGGCCAAATCTTTCTGATCTTCGTGTACTGTCTTCGGGTGAAAGAGCAAATGCGATTTTTTAATAAATTTTTCCCCGCGATTGTCACATGCGAAATCTTTGCAACCATCGTGTACTGTCTTTATGTGCACAAGCAAACTTCGTTTATTTGCAAATCTCTTGGCGCACCTTTCGCATAATATCTTTAAAAACTTCGTGGAATATTTTTTTGTGCTTGAGTAAAGTTGATTTATTTTCAAATTTTTTCTCGCACTTGTTGCACGTGAAATCGTCGCGATCTTTGTGTACTAATTTTTGGTGCGTGAGCAAACTCGATTTTTCACAAATTTCTTTTGCATTGGTCGCATGGAAAATCTTTGCGGCTTTTGTGTTCTGATATTTGTGTCTACTCAAATGACTTCGGAACTCAAATTTCTTTTCACACTTGTCACATGAGTAATTTTTTTGATTGTGATTGTGTCTCGTGTGTTATCATACTTAATTCTAGTGTAAATGTCTCCTTACAAATATCACAAACGTATTCCTTGTCGTCTGAAACAACAATGTCGTCTTCACTTAAATCATCATTTGCGTCAACTTTTTCAGATTTTTTATCACTTTTATCCATTTTGGTGTTTAAATTTAAGGACCAATCCTACTATTTAGTGTCACAGAAATTGAATGAGTATAATTTTTATTTTGGTATATTTATGATTTGTTCTATCGAGAAAGACAACTTCGAACTAATTTGTTTTTATTATTAACATGATCAGTATTTGAGGGACAATGTGAAAATCGTTTACGATCATATTGTTTACAATGAAGTTACGAATTTATCTGTTTATACATTGCTTTCTAAAATTTGAACCAGTTTTAAATGCTGGCTTTTTAATACTAAAATATCATAAATAATAAAAAAAAATAATCATTCCAAAACTTGCCACCCGTATCCGCTCCTAGCCCACGCCAAGGCGAGTCATTAATATTATATTATATGAGTAGGGTGATTTTTAAATAAAATACAAAGCATAGGTTTGTTGAAAAATTGAAATTTTATTTGTAAGATAACATCATCGTGAAATATTCACATACTAATAAGTTGAAAATTTAAAAATGTCAAACAATTATGACTTGTGGATTTCTTTCTTCAGATTATATGCTATAAAACAGATAGTACAATGGCGAGAAATTTATGATAACAATTCAGTATCATACACTAATACCGCAAATACAGCAATCCTTTGTTATAAACCGTAATTAAGTTCCCAAAAAGCGAATTTAGAATTTTCACTTTTTAGCTAAAGTCTGAACTTTTCTACTTTTAACAGGAGTTTTGAAAATTCATGGAATTTTTGTACTTTTCGGAGAGATCGCGTTGCAGAATCGCGTTTAAGCATGAACTTGTCCGTGCATAACAAAACCTCGTCGCGTTTGTCAATTTACGGGATCAAGGATAATCGCGTGTAACGAGGGACTGCTGTATTAATTTTAATTTACAATATCTTTAACACCGGAAGAAGAAATAAGTACTATTTACTGTCGAACCGAATTCGAAATTTTCAACAAGGTTCTATATAGATTCTTAGATTTTCAACTGTTCTGTTCATAATTTACAAAATAAATGATTTACAGTCATTTTTGACAAAAGTTAGATTTCGTTGCTTTATAATCTTTCGATCTCATCTATTGATTTATTATAGGTAAGAAAATTTTACTTTTTAAACCAATCGACAAACGATTTCAAATAGATTTTGGAATTTTTTCAACTTGAAAAAAATTTTATTTTCGAAACAAAATGTTATAATACATTTTAATGTTCATTTATCACAGTATGTTTTATATGAATTTTCATAAGTGTGTCATCGGCAATTATTAAATGCATTCAAATGCTTTCAAGACTTTGATATATTTAACATAAAATAACTATACGCTTTTATTGTTTTTTTTGTAAACAAGTTCGCATAGTCGAAGGACTTTTACATCAAGTTTATGAACAAAGGGATACGAAAGTTGATTTGTATTACAATAAAATACAGTTTTAATAATATATAATGCAATAAAAAATGAGTAAAACTTTTTACATTTTATGGATTTGTTCATTCAGTTTGATATTTTTCGTCGAATTGTAATGTTAATTACAAACATTTTCAATCGCTTTGGGAAAATTTAAATTATATCACATGTAATTAAGTACACAAATTTCTCATAATCTTACGAAAGAAAGTCTGTGCGATAATTTATTATCGTTATCGTGCTAAATAGAAATGTTGTACACAATAATATAGAGAAAGGCAAAAGTTATCCGTCCGAAGACATCATTTCTTTTTTTTATTTATTAACTGAGCACATCTCTCATTTTCTCTAGACAGTCTTCTGCGAAAAAATGATCCGCTGAAAATCGCAAATTCATGAACTCAACTAATTCTCGTCTCGTTCTTATCAAAAATGGATATTATAATTATTTTCAACCGATCGCTTGCGAAGGGATGAACGACGAATTATTTTTCCATCAAAATAGAAGCAAGAGGTATTCTTAAAATATTATTCATTGGTTCCTTGGGGTATAAGAAAATTACAAGTTTTACGAGTCGTAACAATGACATTAACAGGAGGCTCATTGCGTATATTGTTCGTAAACGAATCACTTGAGGAAATAGACGTGCGAAACGTTTTTAATAGTATCACAAATGGGTATATCAAGCTGTAGATAAAATTGGTTGTTCTTTTTTTTTATTGAGAGACAATCAATGTGCACCCTATATAAAAGTAGCTAAGGTCAGTAGGTACTAATAATTGCATGTGCATTGCACTATTATTTTTCTACTAATAGATTGCAAGTAAACTTGTTTTAAACTGAGCGTCTAAGATAATTTATTTTTCTTAAATCGTTTAATCTTGTGCTCGTGCCAAGTCAACTCAACTTTTTAATAATATCGGATAAGTTTGTACTTAAACAACAAGAGGCTCTTAAATAGATAGTAACAGGATTGAAAAAACGGATACCGACGAAGAAGGCGATTTGACGAACGATCATATTATTACGATTGATTGGGTTTATAAAGTGTTGCGTGATTTTGGTAATTCATCGACGAGTGTGCGTCAACAACAAGTTCGAATATTTTGTACAGTGGGTGCAATTTATTTTCATTTCGCATCGCACGCACGGCGAGCGAGATAAGTTTTTTTCTCTTTTTTAGTTTTTCTTGGTACGTCAGGCACGTCGAGCGCAGTCGAGCTTATTACGAGTTTAGCGTAAACATAGTTTTTCGCAGCAAGTATCGCTTATTGTTTATTTTTTTTTCGCTCCTTGGTCGTCGTCACCTTCTCTAGGCACTTTTTTGTCTTTTGTGCACGCGATAAAACAATTCGTGCATTTAAGCAATAAAAGCGCTTTTTAGTGAAACAACCCGTTTCCTTTAATCTCTGAATGTGATACCGCCACTGTGCTCGCGACATAATTGGATTCACGGAAAAAGATACATTTTGACTTTTGCCCTAAAATATTCGAGATCGTTATACTCGTGGGATATAATAAATAGTGTGAAAAAGTTTTGAATATCCAGTTAATTTAAAGAATAAACGACGATAGTTTGATAAATAGCCAACAATATTCTGCAATAATTATTAGTAGCGTACAAAAATATTTGATAAATCAAAAATTCAAATTTTCCACAAAAATTTGCACAATTTCCTCATCTTTTGTACATTTATAAACTTACTAATCGATAAGTTCATTCGTTATAAAAGAGTGTCAAAAAATAATTTGTTAGTCTATAAAAGAGTCCATTAGCGCACCAGTATTGACGTCGCATAATTGAAACATCTCCTTTATCGAAAACTTCAACATGTTTACAGGCAATAAACGTAGAATTGAAAATGCGCGAGATTTGTGCAAAGTAAGTACAACAGTTGCTACGTTTAACGTTATACAGACAAACAATACATCTCAACATTAATATACTTGTATATATCAACAGATCAAACATCAAACTATCGACATACTTAATAGCTGAGTATGCGCTAAATAAGAGAGTAACTTTGTATGACTATTAATACGGATATCGATACCTCGAGGCTCGATACATTTGGAAAAAATACTGATATTTATTGCACCATCGTTCGATTGCTCATCGAATTTTTATTCGTCTCGCATCGATTTTTCGACTCACTAATTCTCTGTTCTATGCTTTACAAGTCCCGATAACATATTCAGAGAGGTCAGTCGCTTAACGATTCATTATTTCGCGAAATTTTTAAATTTATAATTTACATTTCCTATACGCGAGAATACGGAGTTACCGGAGAAGATTAAAAATAGAGCATTCAACACGTATGCACATATCATATGCATAATACTATAGGAAGGTTAGTAAAAAAGACTAAATTCTCTAAAATTCTATACAACCAGCTAATCTCGAGGATTCAATCGTACCCGCGCCTTTTTTTGTCGTTTACGACACTGCAGCAGCGTAGACAAGATCATTCATTAAGTTGAAAAGGAGACGAGACGAAAACTGTAATTAGAAACTTACGAGCTAGGTTTTATAATTTAATAACTTCATTAAAAGCTGGCTTTCGAGCTTCATTTTTTCATCTCGACAACCCTCTATCTATTATAATTATTCATTGTCAAGAATCATGATACTTTTTTCATTCGTTGATTATCCATGTTTTTTTCATATTAACTTTCATACTTTCTGTGCTTTGCAAATGACATTAGTAACGAGTGTTAAGGTAACGAGTTTCGAGAATCAAGTTTTCAAGTATTCGTATGAAAATTCATCGTTTATTCTGACTTACCACATGGAAGACGGTTGATCTCTCGCACGGAGTGCGCAATACCAGTTTCTAACGTGAAATTCAGCAATAGAAAATAAAAGCGTGCCTTTGACGCAAGAATCTTAGAGATCGTTCGTTAATCAAAAGTCGAAAGGGGGTTTCGATTATTTTTCACAATTATTAACATATCGTGTGCATATCCTTATTGCTTACATACTCTTAAATTACAAACTAGTGTTCTTACGGGAATGACGAATCATTGGCCATATTCTGAAACGCTCATTATCAGGGGCTCTTTCATTTCGAAAAAGAGCATGTCCACTTTTTCTCTTTAATCATTGTCACAGCCTTGTATATGCAGAGACGCGCGTAACGCAATAGTCGATGATTCGCGAGGCAGCTTGCGCATCGTCGTCGTAAATTTAAGTTTGGAATATCTCAGCAAAATGATCCGTCATCCGTACTCTTTGGGCTCAATTGTTCAAATCACTGATGCTCTGCAGTATCCTCTTGACGTGGCCGACCTTTGTGATACCCAATTCTTTCAAGTCTCTCCTAGCTAACGTCAAAAGTTCTTTACCCCTTATATCGTGCGATATGAAGTTTTCGGCGTACTCGCCGAGTTGTAAATTTTCCAGCCAAGAGCAGACTTCTTGAGTTCCCCAGTGAGTGACCTGGTCTCGGCAAGGGTCTGCTGCGGCGCGGCCACTTGTTCGCCGGAACTTCAGCCAGAATAGACCCCGATGTCGATTCTTTTTATCAGACTTTAATAAAAAAAAAAATTCGTTAAAACGCAACCAAAAACATTACAAGTTAAAACTTATTTAGTAATAATAAAATACCTGTTCTTCTGGAACATTTTGCAAGTAGACGAACCCTGAACTTCGCTCATCGAACACACATTTACGCAGCTCTTGTTCCATCGTCGCGAGTGACATGGATAATTTACTTTCCAAATCTTCTCTCAGTCTCTGTGAAGAAATTTTGAAAAAAATACACATAGACACCTTTCTCGGTCAACCGGTAAAATGATCAAAGTTAAAATTACCAAATTGTGCCCTTTGTCTCGAAGAAGCTCACACGCCTCTTCGTATAGTTGCCGAGCACTCGATACTACTTCTGTGACGACGGGCCTCAAGGTTGCCTGTAATTACAAAAGTATAAAATTTCCTAGATAGTCATGGAGTTTTTTCAATGAAACTTGAATTTATAAAAAGTAAAACCAACCCCTTGCAATATCTTTCCATCCGGATGAACTTTTTCCAAGGCCACGGCTGTTCGTGCCGCTACTTGATACAGATCAGCTTCGATGCTGGGATGAGATATAATGAGGAGCTTGACCCACTTGACCAATGTGGTGACGACTTCGATGAAACCAAGCAGCACTTGCATCTCCTCGTCCGAAAGGGACATTTGACGACCGTCGAATTGCACCGAGCTGTTCGAGCGCGACGACGTCGACAGATTCGAAGTCGATTGTGTGACAGCGGCCACCGAGCGTTGCTTCTCCTCCCACGCTCGCAATGACGTTTCCAAGGCCTGCGCACATACATACACACACACACACATACGTAGGTAACGATAGAACGAATTATCGACGTCAAGCCATTTGATAAAGATGGTGATCTGATTCAATGAACTCACTCTGTTTCTGTAGAGCATTTGCATGCGGTTCTTATGAATGATCCTGATGATGCCCGGTGGCTGAATCCAGGCTTCGCCGTCCACCTGAATAGGCACGCCCTCGTCGCCGAGAATGTTGATCTGTATAGATTGGCACTGAGCGATGCGATGATGCTGCAGATTGATCAGTCTCGAGGCAGCCATCTGTACGGAGCCGAACACAGCCACTACTTCGAGGATTCGATCATCGAACGACGGCGCCAGAAATATGTCGCCCTCTTTCGAGCCACCCCAGAAATTCGTTCCACCCATGAAGCTGTTTGAAAAACAAATGGGAAACGGTGAGAAAGAGTTCAAACGAACGAGTCCATGTGAGCAGCGTACCTAGGTATGTTGAGCACTACGATGCCTTGAAGCGACGGCAAGGGTATTCGTTGCCCGTCGCACTCCAGCTGCACCCTCTGATCGAGATTTTTGTAGGTCTTCTGCAGCCACTGCTTCGAGCCCAGCACGCCGTACCACATGTAATTTTTGGCTCGCGATCGGCATTTTTCCGGATGCTCTTCTCGCTTGTGATGAAAGTCCAGGCTGATTTTGGCATCTATGCCGATGCCAAAGTAATTGTTCATGACGCATCGCTCGAAATAGCCCTCCCTGATCACAAAAATGTAAAAACACAATGATGCATTGGCTCGTTACATCGTGCGAGCATTGATTTTTCGATCTTACATCAAAGTTTCATCCGGATCCATGAGAGGCGAGACAGCGGCGCACAGTGCATCGGCATTGGCCAACAGAGCCTGGCTTATGAATCCATTTGTCACATCTGAGAAAGTTCGACGAAAGTAAAAAAATCGATTCAAGCAATAGCTCTGCCATCGTTGCCCTAAATAAAAAACGAATCACTTACTCGGCCACATGGGCAATCTGACGAGCGGATTGATGATCGGAAGCTTCTTGACCTCGTCCGTCTTATCGATGGACTTGGCCCTCTCGTGACGTATGCTCAAGCTCGAGCCGAATCTGCCGGCCGCCGAGGCGGCCAACGACGCGAGCTCCGGCGGTGCCTTCATCAGGCTGCCGCAGCTGATGCGTCGAGTGGCCTGAGGCGAGCAGCCCGTACCCTCGGGCAGTTCGACGCTCACTGTAATCATATAATCGAGAGAAATTTCGATTAGTCTACGTTGCTGCAAAAAAACACCGCTCGAAATCCAGAGTTCATTCGTATAAATAGCAGTAAGAGAAAGAGAGTCGAGCTTTTTTTGAAAAATGGAAAAAAATTGTGCAAAAACTAACGTCTCTCCATGCTACCGGAGTCGGGGCCTCGGTGCGGAAACAGATGATTGAGTATGCCAAGATCCGGCTCGAACTTGCTCTTGACCGACGCGGATGGGCTAGGCGGATCGACAACGACACTGATAGCTGGTGGAAAATTAGGCGAAATATCGTTAGACGGGTCTGGGCTTGAATTAACAGTGAACCTGCAGACTGGTGCATTGAGTAAATCACCTCTTTCGTCCTCTTCTTCCTGGTCGGCGAGCTTGTGGTAGTCGAAGTCGTTGTTGTCGTCGTCGCCGGGCGCGACGTAAGACGGCCGCCTGTCGGCGGCGGCTCTGCTCGACACGCACTTGAAAACGACCTGCTGCAACAACACGACGCGGGGGAAGCGATGATCCAAATAATTATGCGAAGCATTTGTATCCACCGCCAGAGCAATGGTATCCATCTCCTATGCTTACCTCTTTGTCGACCCTCTCATTGGGCCTCTTGATCGAGCCCTTGCCGATGTCGCTGCCGTCGACGAATCGCGCCAGAGTGACGCGTCTCGCGGGCTGTTGCTGCTGCTGCTGCCCCCGATTGTTGAAGTCCATCTGCTCGTTACCGAGGCACTCCCTCACCGAGTCGTACTTCTCGCTGTTCATCGTGCTGACGAGATCCTGATTGAGCGAGCTCAGATCGTCCACGATGCTCTCGGAGTTGGCCAGGTCCGAGTTCTCGGGCGAGTCGATGTGGCAGATGTGTTCCGAGCTCTCGGACGGCTTGGCGGTCGAGTCCAAGATGTCGCTGTCTGTTATGCCAGGCCGACCTGTCGAGCGTAAGACAGATCATTCATTTGATTTGGGCCCGAAGGCTTCGGAGGGGGGGACGCGCGCTCGGCAGAGAGGTTGAGTAGTGACCAACCGATTTCGCTCTCGCTGTTGGTGCAGCTGCTCTTGGGCGTGACGATGCGATGTTGCCGCCGCTGCTGCTGCTGCTGCTGCTGCTGCCGCGACTGATGCTGCCGATGCTGATGTTTGTTGTCGTCGTCGCTCGCCGACTTGGACTCGGGCGGGCTCGAGTCGTTCAGCATGGGCGAGTCGCTGTCGGGCGACATCATAGCGTCCTGTATGGTCGTGTCGTCCGAGGGCGAGCTCGTGTTGTCCAGGCTCGTCGGGCTGGTCGCGCTCGCCGGCGTTTGTTGCTGCTGCTGGGCGAGCTTCTCGACGGCCGACTGAACGCTGCTCGAGTCGAAGCTGAACATGCTGCTGTTGTTGCTGTTGCTGCTGTGAAACGCGATCGCCAAGTCAGTTTTATTGTAATAATTCAAGAATCGTACGAGGTCGCTTACTTCTCTTGGACCATGGTGGAGCTGGCCCTGCGGCTGTCGGCGTACTCGGCGGGCGCGGGCAGCGACAGAAAGTCCTCGACGCCTTGCGAGTCGCGCCTTATATCGGGCATCGGACTGAGCGAGACGAGATTGGGCGTGGGCGACGAGCAGGCCGAGGCCTCGCCGCTGCTCGGCGTCGGCGTCACGCTCAGACTGTCCACCAGGTTGTAATCCGATCGCACCTCCGGTATGTCCAGGTGGCGTTTTTTCACTGCTCGCGGTAGTGCGATCAATCAATACGTAAGCGCGTGATTATTATTTTTTTTTTTTTACGCGGCTGTGTGGGTCGTGCGCGGCGATTATACTCACGGTGCTCCGTGTCCTCTTCGGTCGTGACGAGCAGCCGCGGATTCTCCGGATGGTGGTGGCTCTGCTCGTCCAGCGCGAGCTCCGTGTGCTCGACCAGCTGACGTATGGCGCGTTTCAGGCTGTTGGCTCTGCGACACAACAGTTCGATAATGATTACCATGCGACGGGCGTTGATTTTTACGATGGAGCAACATTTTTTATGATAATAATACGTCGTGTTCTTGGGTATCGATCGCGAGGTTCGTTCGATGGATTCTTGTTTTCTATGTTTCTCGTACTCGATAACGAATGATGTTTGCCCCATAGTATACAGGAACTTTCTACGCAGGTTTTCATGCCTATTCTTTTCGATTTACAAGGTGTTTTTGAAATTTCGATGATTTTTCTTTGGAGATCGAGTATACGATTCGAGTAACTTTTCTAACTCCGACTTAAATTCGACGGGAGTGTTCGTCAACAACTTTTTGGGTATAACAACTTCTTGATGAGATTCAACGAGGCAATCGTGAGCTTGCGCAACGACGAATCAAGAACAAAACCAAAAATGCGAAAAAAAAACGGCGAATGAAAACTAATAAAACTCACCTCGATATGACGGTCTGATTCTCCTGGAATCGCTTCTTCTTCAGCATCTTAAGATTGAGATTGGTCAAGTTTTTCTCGGGCTTCTCGAGCTGTCCCTTCTCCTTGTTGTTGTCCTCGTCCTCGAGCGAGGGCATGTCCGACCTGATGGTGTCTGCGTTGGTCGTCGTCTCGAGCGTCGTCGTCGTGTCGTCCGTGGGCGCCTCGAGCTCCGAGCCGAAGCTCTCCTCCTTCTGCAGGCTCTGCAGTATCTGCAGCAGCGAGTCGAGCTTCTGCTGAGCCGCGTCGCACTTGTCGCCGAGCCGATGATGATCGGCCTGGCTCGAGCTCACCTCGGTCACCTTCACGGCGAAGTCCTTGATGGTGTCGTACAGCACTCTGTGTGCGAGAGAGATAGAAAATACACGGTTGGGTATTTTTGCTTTTATCTCGAGGCAAACTAATCCGATTGCGAAACATCGCGAAGCCAATAATAAGTCTCGGAGCTTTGAAAGTTACGAGCTAGCAACAACAACTCGGTGGAAAGTATCGATTGGATCCCGGCCCGGAAACTTTGCACAAAGCGCATCAAAAACAACGCGAACCGCAACTGTATAAGAGATAAATCGATTCTATATGGGTGTATTATACTCACTTGGCGCTGCCCACGACCACGCTCTCCTGCTCCGAGGTGAGTATGTTGGTGATGTGCGTCATCACGCTGATCTCGTACTCCTGGGCCATCGTCTGGCTGATCACCGAGTCCGCCTGGTCCGCCAAGATCTTGTGGCAGGGCAGACTGATGCTGCGCTCGAACGTCATGATGCTCCAGCGGTCGAGCATCTTCGTGCCGGCCTTCTCGTACTTCTCCAGCAGGTGGGGCAGATTCGTGTCGTCGTCGCACGAGGCGCCCCAGCCGAGGACGCGCGCCAAGTCGTTGCCCGTTCCAAGCGGCAGCACGCCCACCTGGCACTGCTTCTAATTGCAGCATCGAAAAGCGATCGTTAATTTTTCGCGTGCATTTTTTTCTGCTCCGACTGTGTGCTGCGTTTTTATACATATATCTTTTTGCTTCTGCGGGTAAGGTTTCACACACATTGATCTGACATGCAGGAAGGTGAAAAAAAAACAAGGATAATAGCATATTTAGTTGGAATGAACATACATGTATAGGTGAAGCAATTTAACTTTTTAATGACCTGGCGGATTGGGAGGAAAATAAAGAGCCGTAGGAGAACAATCCGAAAGCAAATTTACAATAGGTTTCGTAGAACTTGGGCCATTATCGATCGTGCCATTTTAATCAAGTTTTCAGTGGGGGGAAAACAGATGTCTAATAAAACTTTTCGGCTGTGCGAATAGATTAGGCTTTAAGCAAAGATAAAGTATCTGATAAAATTTTAAAACGAGGTTTGAAGCGTGCGGAGACAATAGAACAACGATAATAGTGATGAACAATAATAAGTCTTATCGCGACTCAATTGATTGGATATTTTCAATAAACACCGAGAAAAAAAAATGACGGAAACGAATAAAAATATGTATGATAAAATTGTTTTCTACCTGCTGCAAAATAGAGAAGACAGACACAAGAGCATGCAACAAACATTGCTTTATTTTACTGATTTCGTTCGTTAGATGAGTGTAAGAGCTATTATTCGTATCGATTCGTGGTGCGATTCGTACTATAGTTTGCTATCACAAAATTAAAGCTCGAAATTATATGGCTAAATGACTTACGTGCATCCCCAATCGATCGATCTCCGACAACACCCAACCGACTGATCCATCTCCGCTGCAAAAATATGCGGAAAGGATCGAAGTGACGAAAAAGTCTGAGACTGTGAAAGAAAACTTGTTTATTAATGGATAAAAAATGTTACAATTTTAATGCAATTATTTCTTACCCTGGACCAGGTCCTCCTTTATGAGATCGAATACTTGAGCTGGATTTAACAATTGCTTAAATCGTCTAAGAAACTTAATTCCTTGATTGTCACCTGATTTACTATTAACAAATACTAAAAGTGGACTACATCCTACAGGTCTTACAGCTTCCCATGCTTCGTCACTACCTGCAATTAAAAAATTAAATGAAATTGTCATTATTGTTTCTAATCAACTTCATGATAAAGTACCTATACTGTGTAATGCCGTTGGAGGTACAACACTTAATTTAGCTGGGCCTAAAGAACATCCTACGCTTATTGATGGTCTACACGCTGTATGTACAGTGACTTTACACCATAAACATCTCCAGTCTTGTAACCTACTTATTGGATTTATAATAAACACAATGATTATTTGCTTGCAAAATGCGATGAATAGAAGAAAAATTTGCTTACCTTAACACGAACCACAAGTCTTGTCACATATTGCACATTTAGCAGCTACTGGTAAATTCCCTTCCATCCACTGATGTGGCATAGTAAGGGTCTGCAATTAATGAGATTTATTAAATTAGTTAGTTCTGTGAATTATTTTAAAACAAATTGTCCTTAAAATTACTCACTCCATCATGATTTTCAATGATATCTTTTCCAATAGAAGCTAATGTGGTCCATTTGCAATTGTTTATTGCTTTTGGGCTACACCTTTTGTGTACTTTATATTTACAAATTTCACAGCTTAGTCCATGAGAAGTAACTCCTGAAAAAATATTTTCCATTGTGATTAGCTGCGTTACTCATCATTCAATTAAATTATACATCACATTTTTACCATAAAGAGCATCTCTGCAAACATTGCAATAAGTTGGTCGAGCATGACTAGTTGCGTACCACTGATGATGACCACTGAGTATCTCTGCAGTTCCAGTGTCCACTGCTGGCCTACTTTCAGTCACATTTTTTAGCCACTCTTCCATTCTTGATCGCTTTACCACAGAGAACCAGTGATCGCAAAGGAGTTATCACCTTGAACAAACAAATGATAATATTTTAATTTATACTGAAATATTATAGCATATTAAAATATAATAAACATCAGTATTAAAAATATTAATTGCCTATTGTTTTAAAAATTCTAAAACACAAAACAATTTGTAAATAGAATTGAATGTATCCATTAAGAATAAACTAGCAATTCACTGAAATAGGGATTTCAATAAAGAAAGTCAACAATAATAAACCTGATTAAACTTCAGCAGAATTATATTTCATTCATCGACGTCAAATTGAAAAAATGTTGACACATAATTTTCAAAAATCAGTCCACATCGTGCAGTAATAATCATCAGCTCTCGCATGATCGTTCAAACGGTAAGAAAAGGAAATTTCGGCGCACATTGACATATCGTCGAACGGATATATAAGTCTTCGTGTTGTGTACACAAACAACACGCAGTGCGTCGCGGCCGCGGAGTGCATCGATGTTATTTTTAAGGTTATACGTGTGGACTATATGGGGGGCAGTCGAGCACGAGCAGCTGACAGCTCGCGCGCTACCGACTGCACTGCAACGAGACAATGAATGATTTCGCAACGAAAGATTTCGCACGATTGAATCGCAAAATGAGAATAAAAACGTTCGCATCAGAGCGTCGATCCGAAGATAATCGTCAGCGAGTGCGGGGCCAGATCGATTTGGGCGCATGAAATTGACAAAAAAATTGAATTATAGCGGGAGATCGAGTGTCAATACAGCTTATATACACAGTGTCGCGTGCGCGGCGCGAGCAGTAGACAAAATATTGTCCGCGCCGCCGATCGCACGGTGTATATATATAGCTCGCCCTCGCCCGTCAATCAAGCTCTCTCCGAAATCGCATGTGTGCGGTTACTCGAATGGTTTTAGGTTTTTAACGATTTATTTGGCTAGGCCTTGCCGTAAGCCACAGAACATTACAATTTTATTACAAAGTTTAAAGATTTAAAACAATAGAAAAAAAAAAGAAAAAAAAGAAAATCAAACAAAAAATAAGAGCTATTGAGCAAAATATACATAACATATTGTGAAGGCATCGGATTTGACTAAAAATGTATAAGTTTTCTTAATGCGCTTATGCGAAGAACCTCATAGAATCGATAGACCTTAGAATGATTAATTATATCCAGAGAGAGAGAGAGAGCGAGTCTGAAAATAATAAAAAATTATAATGAGGTTATCACCTTGAATCGACTGCGATTTCTCTGTTGCTGCTGCTGTCGCTTGGGTGGCATTTGAACTTGAACTTTTTGACTGGCGTCATATGTGTACTTTTTCGACGTATCACAATGAACAACGTTCGCGCGAACCGGGGGCCCCCCAAGATACACGACTATATAGAGTGTATATGCAGGTGCACCGAGCGTGGGCAGTATAATTATTATCACTCGCTCATACTTTGCTCGATAACGACGAAAGCTTCACACGTGCACGAGTTGGCACGATGTCGCGTGGTGATCGTATATTACATATCGAGACCGAGCCTCGTCCGAGCGAAACCCGGAGCTTTATACATACGCATATATCTATATCGTGGAAAAGTTTCGCTACGCCAGACAGATAGAGATTATGCCATTATGTCGCTTTTATTATACTAGGGCTATAGCTAAGTATACGGCCGAGTCAGCTATATTATGTTACGCACGCACACGATAAGCTGCTGCAGCAGCAGCAGGTCAGTCGTAGTCGTCGTCGTCGTTCCGGGGTAGTAGGTATAAGCTCAGCTGCCTGATGCCCCATTTTCGACTGATATGTTGTGTACACTGCACTACATGTACTATCTGTGGGAGGCGTCGGCAGCGGCGGCGGCGTCGACGGCAGCTTGCAAGGAGCAACAGTGGCAGCAGCAGCAGCAGCAGCAACGGGCGGGACTCTACAACGTCGACAAGGATGACAGTTCGACTTATCCATATATGCAAGAATTGTAGCGCGACGTCGCGTTCACGACACTGATCGCTGCGACGATTCCTTACACGACGACATACGTACGAATTATGTCGTATGTACGCGTGTATCGGAATAATATGGATCGAAACAGGGGACAACGATTGTTGTCGCTCGCTGCTGCTGCAGTCTGTGTGTACTCTGTGTATATGCGTCGGAGCAGACGATACGACTCGAGACGGGCTGCGACCTGCCCTGCGCGCGACGACTATGGACTGCGAGGCAACATGTATTTATACTATATAATACGTAGGTATATATATATATATATATAGAGTCGGGGGTGACACGGATGCGCCGAGGGGAGGATGAGGATGAGGAGGAGAAGAGACGATAACGCATAGCAGTTGGACTTCTCGCGTGTCTGCGGCTCGGCTTGTCCTGTGGCGCCGCCGCCGCCGCGCATGTGTGCACACATGAGCAGTATGTGTATAGTTAGGTATACGCGCCTCGCGTGCTTGCAAAGCTCTTGCGGCTACATTTAGCATAGTAGTGGCGTTTACTTCGTATATAGCATGTACAGTTGACACATATGTGTGTGTGTATGCTAACGTGAACTTCGCAGTCGGCACATGCGTATTATTATATCGTGTGTGTGTCTGAGTGTGCTTGCAGTGCAGGAATTGAACGGCTGACACGGCAATACGCAGTAGTGTTATACCGCGCGATCGGCGACTCCCTCGACAGGACGTATCTGCTGCACTACAGAAATGAGGAGTTTATAACCGCGCGGTCGCGTGATAATGTAACGCGCGGGCTTGAGTATGACGCGTTGTTGCGTCTAGAGACAGCCTCTCGCAGAGCTGCTGACGTACTGCCATACGTGCTTTCCGTTATTTATTTATTTTTTTTTTTTTTGCGATCTCGTTTTTTCATACAAAACTACTGGTACTGTCGTAATTTCTTCCGCTAAGGAAAACTGCCTGAATTTTGACTTAAAGAGGAATTGGCTCGTATATCTTGTTATGATATCGGCGTTGCCGGGACAACGACATTCTATATGCGCGAGTAGTAGCTTATGAACTGAGCGCTAGGTGGCGAGTTTGACGAAAGCTCGTCACGCATAAACGAGCTACGGCTGAAGATAGTTAAGAGTGTAAGAGAACCAACGCCGGTTGATATTGTAAACTTGACCATTTCATTGATTACCAAAACAAGTGATCTTTCAACGAGACTAGCAAAGGGTGTTTGTTGCTCTTGCTTCTTTCACTGATTTGTACTCTCGATAATTTATACTCTACAGAAGTTAGCGATCAAAAGCAACTTCTACAGATAGAGCGAGATATCACGAACGAGATCACCTCTACTGACTTCCCTACGCCTCTACCAGTGACAACTACTTCGAAGCCAGTCTCACTCAGAATCTGGCGCTGCCACATTGGATTCGTGATTTCCTTCAAATCAACGCTACCTAATGAGACTTTTCTCGTAATTGTCATCCCACTACAACAATCTGTAGCGAACATCTGACATTCGCAATTACGTTCAGAGCGCAGCGCTGACGAAAAAAAGAAAACCAAAAGAAAGCTCAGTCGATTGAAAGCTTTGCTTTAGTCATCACCTTATTAATTAACCTGTATAAAGTGTTTATATAGAAATATTACATCTCAACTCTCTATTTCTATATTTGGTGATCCCCCATCCCATTCGTCGCTCCTTACTGACACTCGAGCTTATCCTTCGAAAGCATAAACCAAATCATCCATAATGGAGTGAGTGTGGCTACTCACTCCATTTCCAGCAATTGTGAGAGGACTAAAAGGCCTCCAAGAGTTGATTGCTGGGTCATAACGCATCCTACCAAGTTACTGTTAAATTGGTCCCCATTGAATAGATAATTGTAATGTACTGTTCTTGAATGCCAGATAGATTTCATCCACGTGAATTAAGTTTACGCTTTGTGCCGCCTAGCACTTCCACGTTTCACTACTATTCGTATGTCGGTTCGTAACATATAGGCGTGAAATGTTTAACGATAAATCTTATTTTACACAGGTCTGAAACGTATTTTAAAATTTCACATCTAGTTCAACATTTGAAGTAAAGGTTACAGCAAAAGTTATGATTACACTAAAAAATTTGAAAAACGTCTTAAATGTATCTAAAATGTGAGTCATCGATGAACTTTTCATAAATTTCATAATAAACAAAGATTTATATAATTTGTACTTGTCAGTAACAGGATGAAGCTCGTGATTTGCATAAGCACGTTTTTTATATTTTTTTATCGTCTACTGTTGTTAAATTTAGCAGATACATTATATTATTAGCAGATACATATACATTATATTATTTACATACATTATATTATTCAAATAAATAATGTTAAAAAAATTGAATTCATTAATTTGCTTGGACTTTATTTTTTTAGTATTTTAATTTAATTTCAGTTGTATTTTATCAACTATAATCAGTGCATGTTCAGCTTTATTAAAAACATATGGGCCGTATCACGTCAACTGTCCTCCCCTAACATCTATTATAACAATCCTCTCGACTACTTCTCTAACAATATTCATCTGAGACGGCAAGCAAAATACTAATCAACTAATCTGATAACGTGGGATTAGGATCCACAGCTTGTCTAATAAAAAAATATTGTATAAAGCATTGTCATTTACTTACTTTTCAACGTTTTAATTTTAAAATTCTGACTTTGCGGCTACTTGAATCCATGACAGATGAACCTGACGTGCTGATAATTTAAAAATCATCATTTTTCAATGTACTCTTTAAAAGTGCATCACTTAAGTTGGCGATGCATTTTTTTAGGGGTCGAGGATTGACGCGATACAGCCCATGTATTATATCGGCTCGTCTGGATTATCTCGTGCGAGCTTGCGCGCGATCTATTTTTTCCACTCGAGCTGTTATGTGGGCTAACGCGCAGCGCGCCCCATACCCTCCGGTCCGCCTCCCTCCTCAGTCGTGCCTTACTCAGACGCGTCTATGTATATATCATATCAGCGCCCTATAGCATAAATATACACGTATTATGCATTTATGGATTAAAGCTCGTCGGCCGTTTCGTCGCGATAAACTGTCATAATATCGACTTAAATACATTTCATTTTTTCTTCTCCTTTAATTAGATACTCGGACGAAGATATGCGCGCGACGAGTTGGATCCGCGGCTTGTTACCACGGCCGATTAATTGAAAGTACACAGACACTGCGCGGAGGCGGAGGCCTGGAGGCTCATTTTTTTTATTCGCTACTTTGCTGATCCGCTTATGCGGCACGATTATTCTCGCCGCGAGCGGTATAGGTGTACCTTTATAACAGTAGCAGCTCCATTAACGAACAACAACAGAGTCGACCACGCGCGCGGGTGTCGTTATTCGCTCAGTGCAGCTGCTGATCTAATCAAGCGGAACACGCACGCGGTAGCAATATATATATATTAGCAGCCAGACAGGTAAAGACAAAGAGAGAGAGAGAGAAGGAAGGAGAGAGGATAATTAAAGTTCATCGCGCCGATCCAGCCGCATAGAGCAGCCGTTAACACGAAATATTGCATTACATTGCATAGGTATACAGCGCAGCTGCATTTATAGCTCACCATCCGATACCTTGCTTATTAAACGTCGAAGCTTGTATCGAATTGTACAGTCGATGTACCGGCATCTCAAGACTCTCGACTAAAAGCAGATATAGCGATTCTCTCAATGTGTAGTTCTCATCATTGAGGAAATAATATTGTCGGGTCGATGTGACTTTAATTTTGAAGTACAATTGATGCTCTCCGACGTTTGATTTAGAGTAATTAATCGAATTATATTAGACGTGCTCGAAAATTATCTTGGCTCTTGACGCTTTTCTCTTGACCAGTAGCGGAATTTTTCTTCAGCAAGATTTAATAAAAGACAATGCAAGGGAAAGTGCGTGGAAAGAAGCAGTCTTTTTAACGAATTCTTTATACTCTATTCATTTGATTGGTCCGACAAAATATGTATCAATCGATTTTTTAAATTATTATCCTGCCTTTATAATAATTTAAAAAAATGATTAATATTTTTAATATTAGTAATTATATCTTAAATTAACTATCCGCCTTTAGGACTCTCACGGTTGCAACACAACTCTTTTTTATTAGTTAATTCAAGTCATAATTGACTTCAAACAATTTTTCGTATAAGGATTACCGACGGAATCTCAAGGCTCGCCTGCTGTGCATATTGTCATTCTCTTGATACTTGTTCGAACGCTCTCTTGTATCGAATCTCGATTGCTTTCCAACGAACGGCATTCTCTGTGCGCGATAGCTCTCATGTTCGATACATCATCCGTTGTACCGTCGCAACGACAACGACCACAACGACGACGGAGCCGTAACGGAATCATATGTATCCTGTGCTGCTGCTTCGTGTTAATTTGAATTTGGCGAGGGCGACAATATTGTCTAAAGTTTCAGCAAGGATCAAACTGGATGAAAGACTCTTTGCATCCAATATACCTATATAATATATATCTGTCAATGTTGAGCGAGAATGATATATCCGTCAAACGGCACGCGCACACAGAATTTCGCTCAATATATCATGCGCGTGTATCCGCTTATCGATAAAGTTGCCTTCTGTAAATGTAATTTTCGTTAATGAATCTCGTATACGTGAATTAGGCAATTACCTCGGAGCGGAATATCGTATAAGCCCTCGACTAGAATATCGATCCGCCAGCTCGACTTTGTGAAAGCAAAGAATTTTCGGAGGGAGAGGAACTGTTTTAATCAAGTCAGAGAAGAGCTGAATGGGCGCGCAGAGCATATTTATATAGTTGGCAAGTTTTCACAAAGGGACCCACGTGTTTCGTCTAAATACGCGCGCGCAAGTAGTTACAGTGACATAAGGCATTTACGACAAACCTAAGTTTTATAACTTCTTATATATTGATATCATATACATTGATATATGATTGTCACTTTCCTTTTAGTTTTAAAAAATTCGGATGTAGCCATTTCGCGGTAACTTACGATCTATTGCGTGCCTGAAAAGAAAAGAGTCAACATACGCGGAATGTTCAACAAGTTAGCCTTAATTTTCAATAAAAAATTAAAGTTTTGTATTTTCCAAACATAATGTCCTACTTTTATTATTAACTTTCAGAAAAACATATTGGTCAAGTCGATTCGAAGTAAATTTATTTTATTTTAACTTTAATATTAGTTTTATTCTATTAATTTTAGTACTTTATTTTTCATTCAAAATTATTATTAATTTTTTTCAAGTCTTAATTGTTATAATTTTAAAAAATATATAGTGTAAAATGTCAATAAAACATACCTACGCATCGATATTCCATTTGAAAACACTTATCGAAATCTGTTCAAATATACTAATAATTTTTGCAGTGTTAAAAAAAAGCCCTAATGTCTTACAGACGATCGCTAAGTACGCGAGCTTGCGCTCGCGCCAAAGTTGAGGTGCACTTCGTGCATACCTAGATTCGTAACTTAATCTACACAATAGTTATAGGGATCTTGTTCCGAGTTATCCAGGAGCTTAAAGGCAGGTATTAACTTATATTATAAATAGCTTCGTGGCGCTCGTGACGCGCGATACCAACAGAGAGTTCTCTTACGCGGGTACGCGCAACTTTTCCCGCGTACAGTTTTCTTCGTCATCTATATATAGAGCCGCCGTGGCAGGATTATAGAGCGCATTTTATGCGCGGCATTTTGGGACAAGCTCGCAGGAGGGGGTGAAGGGTGGCGAAGGGGTTGCGCGTGGCGTGAGTAATTAAACTGGGGACACATACGTACATAGCCAACGACGAGCTGCACAAGGCGATTAATTAAACAAGTTTGCGTTCGGAGTTGCAGTGGCGGAGGCAGAGGCAGAGAGAGAGCGCGGATATTAGAGCCGTCGGTGTTTTTGTACTCGCATCATGTGCGTACGTATATTGTGACGCGTGGACACACGTGCGAGTGTGAGCTTTCTCTGTCTTTCTCTCTCTCTCTCTCTCTCATTCTCGTATTATATATAGAGCTTTTGCACTCCGAAACTCGGGCGCGCGCGCGAAACTCACCATTCATTACAAAAGTTTTGCCGCCGCTGCATTCACTGCAGCAGCCGCGAGGCACGTGCGCGTGTTATGTGTGGGTGCGTTTCCTCTATTTATATATAAGTATATCTTATACGCGTAAGTATGAACGATGAGTCCTCGCGATTCGTATGTATATTATACGCTACTTTTCATCATCTGCTGCTGCTGCTACTGCTGCTGCTACGCAAGAAGCAAAGTAGCGCGAAAAATAGGTGCTATAATAATATTCGCTCGTCGCGTACTCACCTTCGCGGGCGCGCACGATCTTTTGAAAAACGACTCTCTTACATGTGGTGTACGTACTGTGCTTTCAAGAGGCGCAAAGAAAAGTATACGTGTATAATATATAATATTTTCGTTCGCTGGAGATGAATAGTCGTCGTATATATGTGTCGACGTGCTTGTGTGAGTATAAAAAGCTCGAGCCGAGCTTTTTTCATTTTCGATATCACGATCCCGCGCGCGCACGTTTACCCAATTTTCCTGTCTCTCTCTCTCTCTCTCTTTTAAACCGTTAGTGGAGTGATTCGCGTGCGTTATAGACGTCAAATTCAATTTTCTCTGCTGGCTGTATATTTTAATGAAAGGGCGAACTGTTCCGGGAGCTGAGGACGCGCCTGTGCGAGCGACGCATTTACTCCGAATCCTGTCCGACTTTTTTTCATCTTTTTTTTTGACAGGCGAAGCGACAGCCGACGCAGAGTTATATACGTATATATAATACAAAAATCTCGACCCTCGGTGCGGGTCCGAGTTCATTTCAAAACATTTTTCGTCGCAACTATTTACGTCTGACGATCGAGACCCGAAACAACGACGCAGCGAAATGTTTCATAGTGTTTCGCGTCGCGCATACGCAATTTCATGCAATTGACTCGCGCGCGTGTATAGAGCTTGCACTCGATCGTGTTGTCGTCGCGGCGCTCGCGGGCAAAATATATATATTTTTTTTCGTGCATATGCTCGTGTGCTGCACATGTAAATAGGTTTTGCCACCGCAAGGCAAGAACAAAAGACGACCGAGTGCAAACGTATTTAAATGCGAGTTGGCCTCGAAACATGCACGAGAGAGAGAAAAAAGAAAACAAAAAGTCACAATGTGCTTCGCTAGTTTTTTTCCTTTTGTTTTTTTTTTCGTCGATTCACATACGTTCGCACAAATAGATACAGTAAAATCATCGAATTAAATGAAAAAAAAAAATAAATAAATAAATAAATAAGAGAAAAAAAATGAGTCAAAGAGATTTGCGGACCCGGATAACGGCTTTGATAGCTTAATGGGCGTGCGTCAATCTCCGCGCAGCTGCAACGATCTGCAAAAAGAGCCCCGAGGATTAACACACGCGCGCATCAGCAGGGTGGATCAAGAATACGCGCACGCGGGATAAACTCGCGATTATTTTTTATATATAGTTCGTCCTCCCTCCTTCTCTGCGATTATACGCAGTACGGAAATGATGATATCTAAATCCGTCATTTTTTCCCCCTCCCGGAACTTTATATAAAACCGCTGCTGCGGTGTGTGTCTGTCGAGAATCGACGGCAGCTCGACTCATCCAACATAGCTGCTGCTGGGCAGGCTTTTTTTTGACGACGAAGAGATGACGACGTTACGGGCCAAGCGATAGCTTCGGATTGTCTTTTCTCTTCCTTTTTTTTCCTGCGACGTCGCCTGATCGAGTTCTTTAAAAGGTACGTCAGAGCACAAAAGTCTCGAGAGGATTAGATGGCTGATTCCACCTATATAACGCTAGACGTTATTTTCCATGGAGAGAACAAGAGGAAATTTTATTTAATCTGCCGTTTCCCGGTAACAAATCTTTTTATGTTGCCAAAAGATTACATATTTTGATTTACATCGTGCCGCATCCCTGTTAGAAATGATCGATATTCTGTGGCTGGTTTTTGGACAACAAAAAAGTTTCTTAAACGAAACTAGTCGAAAATGACAAAAGCAGACATAGAGCTTCTAAGATTAAAAAAAACTAAATCGTACTTTGACTTAAGCAACTATTATTATTTTACTACTTGCAGATTTCACAGATTTAAAATTACTCGCCATCTAGTGGTGTATTGCCGTACTCAAAGTGCTTGAAATTGCTGCGCGCTGATCTAAATTTTTTAAAACGGTAAAATTTTCGTTTTGCAGAACACTTAAAATTCACTTTATATTTATCACACGACCGTCGGGAAAATTGTTTAAAACATGTTCCGAGGGTAGAGTAATATCATCGTAATCAAACTGTTTGCATAATAGTAACAGAAAAATGAAAATAAGCCGATTGCTGGCAATTTAAAACATTTTACATAGTAATTGTTGGTCATTGTAGACCATTGTCAATGTTGCTTTACGAGCAATATTTCGCTGTTGAATGCCGATCGGCGTAAAATGAAAGTGAGTATAGCGTGTCGCCGCATGCTTTTAGTTCTTCATTATTTAATTCACTCGTCCTGGAAGACGTAACACATGCGGGCGCGAAAGAGTCCTTTTTGCGGAAACACACGTGGCGTATTGAAACTGGATCTCCTACAATATATTACACTCGAATAGACGAAAAAAAAGTAAACGTTAAAAAAGTCAACTCGATGAATATTACAGTGGCGCACACGCGCCGATTGTCGCATTCACGCGTTCGCGTGTACTATATGCCCGCGATGAAAATTTCGACGAGACCCGTGTGCTGCAACTCGCGCGACCTCGATGAATAATCTATCGCGTAAGGGCGCACACGTGTGTAGTAATACGTCGCGTCGTCGTCGGAGCACGGCCCGGCGAGCTTTCCATTCTGTACATCGACTGATAAGTTCGCAATACGGAGCTTATATATGTACGGTACGAACGCACATGTAATATGTAAGCTAGATTAGCTTTTGTCAAAGGCAGTAGCGAGACGTATAAGCCCCTGCGCACGTTTGCTCTCGCAAGCGACGTCGTACCGCATATACACAATAATGATCGCACACAATGCTCATTGCGAGAGAAAAAGTATGCGTATAAGCTTCGAATCCATGAGAGTCATATTTTTTTTCCACGAGCACGTGCTGCACTTATACGTATTATAATAAAGGTGTATAATCGAATGACGCATGTGTATTCGAGTTTACACGCGAGTCTGTGCGTTTGTATAATAACGCGAAAAAGGTGTGTGCCTATATGTGTATGTGTGCGTGTGTACAGTCGCGGCTGCAGGCCGGGGATTCCCAACGGACACGTATAAGCTCTTATGTATAGCGTATGGCTCTCGGGGCTCGGCGCCATCCGTTTATGTGCGTGTATCGCGTCGTGTACTAACATGCACGCGTATAAAATGCAGCAGGGCGGTGTACAACAGGCACAGGTTATATTACGAGCTTACACGAGCTCGCGAGCGCGTCGATATATTATATTCGCCCGAAGAAAACGGAATTACGGCGTGTGCAACGCGTATATGGCAACGTAATGACTGCGTCGTAAAAAAAGGAGCTAAAATTGTATACAGCGCGACGCGTATACAGAACGTATTATTATTGTCATTATTTTATTTTCTGTCGTGCGTACGTCGCGCGGCGGACATTGTTGCGCCTTCGTCGCGCGGGCGCGAGCGAACGCAGTTATTGTTGTTGTTGTTGTTGTTGTTTTATATAGAATAGCGAGCTCGTGCCACGTCGAGCTCGACGCGTGAAAAGCTTCTATCTGCTGACGTCAAAAAGGCGCATTAAAATCGTCGTGCTGCTACTGGGCTGGGCTGGGGTAGGATAGCGTTATAGTATGTATATATAGGCACGAAAGCTTAATATGTATATTATATATAAAAGGCGCGCGACGCAGCAGCAGCACTACGGCCAACTCCTTAATTGAGCACTTAACGGAATGCGAGCTTATAAGGGATTATCAAAAATTTATAAAACTAGCTCGTTCTCAACGAAGAATCATTGCTGTTTTATTTATTTTCTATTTATTCGTTATAATTTATGATTGATATATTATAGTATTGATTAGCCGTGAATTACGTAAGATAATTTCTCCAGTGTTGTATTATGATGACTTGGGTTTGGACTCGTTTCGATTTATTGGGTCGAATTTCATAACACTATTTGTAAATATTATTAAATTGAATTAAGCTAGTTTGCTCGATGTGTAACATCATTACCACACTATGTTTAGTCGTACACTAAATTTGAACCGTGAAAGATGGAATCGAGGGCCATATACAACTGTGCCGTTAGGTAATTTTTATCGTAGGAATAAAAGTTAAAATATTATACCATAACACTCAAACTTATTTGATTTTTTTAGAGTAAAAGAGGAACCTCGTGATGTGCCCTTTACTGAAGACATAAATTCAATAATTGACAACACACCCGATACCAAACATTTTCTGAACTTGAGGTTTCTGCGAGAAAATCCCGTAAGTTTTAATAATTATATACGAATATTTTGATTGTCATTTCTAACGAAAATGTCCATATTTCTAATATTTTATTCTAGGCTTACATATCACAAGAACGTCGCGACAATCACGAATGTGAACCCAGTGAAAATATGGAAGTAGTTTTTGAGTGTAAAGATGCAAAGCCGAACATTAATTTATTGACAGTTAAAAAAGTTGACGATGATTCTCCGAATTACTCGCAGAATATAAGAAATAGCGATGATTATAAAGTGCAAAACATAATCAAAACAGAAACAGTGCGAGAAGTAAAGAAAGGAATTTTCGATGCAGAAGAATCAAATTTTAATTTTGATCCTGAGTCAGGCTTGCAAAATGAAAAAAGAAGAATTACCAAAAAGTCTAATTATGAAGATGGACTAAAAACCCTATTGGATACGGTGAATAATAACATAATTTTTACATGTGATATTTGCAAGAAAAAATTCTCAAATAATAGTCATCTTAAAACTCACATTGACTCGGTGCATCTTAAAATAACCCATGAATGTGATGTTTGCGGCAAGACGTTTACACGAAAAGGTTATCTCAAAATACACATTGACGCGATTCACAAGGGTGTCTCTCAATCATGCGACGTTTGCGGAAAAATATTCCGATACATGCATGATCTCAAAAGACATATGAATGTAGCGCATACAGGTATCAACCACACTTGTGAAACATGTGGAAAGTCATTTATGTATAAAGATAGTCTCAAACGCCACATCAATTCGGTGCATGATAAAATCATTCATGAATGTAATATTTGTGAAAAGAAGTACTCACAAAAGAATGATCTCAAGAAACACACCGATTCAGTTCATAATGGTGTCAAACATGTATGTGATGTTTGTGGAAAGATATTTAAATGGAAGACTAATCTTAAAGTCCATATCAATGCATTTCACAATGGTATCACTCATGCGTGTGATATATGCGACAAGAAATTTTTATTAAATAAGTATCTCAAACAACACATAGATGAGGTGCATAATAAAATTACATATACTTGTAATTTGTGTGGTGAAATATTTGAACGAAAAAATAATCTGAGAAGGCACGTCCAAGCGTTACATAGTAATATTACATACGCATGTCGGACATGTGGAAAAACATTCGGACGAAAAGATTATCTGAAAGCCCACATACAGGCGGTACATAACTGTATAACCCATCGATGTGATGTTTGCGGAAAAATATTTTCATACAAATGTAGTCTCAATAGTCACGTTAGATCAACGCATATTGGTAGAGCCTAATCAGGTGATGCATGAATTAAGATATTAATAGACGAGAGGGCTATCATGAAACCTTATATCGATACGATGCATCGTTTATGCATTAAGATCTAATCAATAAATAAAATTATATAATTTATTTTTTCAGAAGACTAAGCTAAAAATGTTCTTTATTGTAATGTAACGAGTTTCTCTTAGTTTATCTTTGAGTTTTGTAAAAGTAAAACCTTTTTTGAGAAAAATAAAGCACATTATTATTTGTAGACTAATGTAAAATTTTAAACTCTTCAAAAGTCCATATCAATTTTATTTAGAGCCGTTAGTCACTTTCATAATGTAAGCTTTGTTTGACGACTCTGCACTCTACCACCTACACGGAAACCGAGTCTTTTCGGAACTGCTTTTGCTATTTAGCTCGTCGCTCTTTCAAAAAAGTAAACCCCCCCCCCCCCCCCCCTTCTGAGACACACGCACAAACGTATTAGGAAGCACAACGAGTCAAAAGTAAGGAAAAAAGCTGGAGCTTGCCAACGAATGCTTCTCGGGCGCGCATAATATATAAGTCGTCGGAATCGCCGAGTAGTCCACTATACTGTATACCGCTCGCAATATACTACGCGACCTCGGCAACAGAAAAAAGTAATTTTCCTTTGAGTGTCGTATACACGCTCTTCTCAATTATCTCTTTGGCAAAAAAAAGGTGCTAGCCAGCTCTCTCTCTCTGCGACTTGTGCGCGCGCGCGCTGTGTACATAGTTCATATATATACGTATCCAACGAGACACCGAATTAAGGAATTGCAATTACACGCGCGACGTCGGCTCGTTGTCGTTTTTTTTTCTTTCGCGTGTACAAAGAAGAATTGCGACGCAATTTCGTGTCCGAGTACGCTCTACGACTTTCTTTCGATTAACGCATGGAATTTTAGCTGCTTATACGGACTTATGGTCTATTGGAGCTGCGGTGGCTCCTTTTGCATCGAGGCCTCGATACGATATCGCGTATGCTCGTCGCGTGCGGCTGATTTGCGGTCTTGCGTCGATGTATTCATATAGCCTATGTGGCGTGCAGGGCCGATCGAACAACCGATCCAATTTTACCGTATATATCATGCGGTGGCGCTCAAATGATGTCGAGAGAGGGAGAGAGTCCGACATCAGTTTCGTTCAAAGGTATACAGATGTCGAATTTTCACTTTTCATTGATGGTCAGGTGGGCGCACGGCACATTCGCGAGTAATTTCTGATTCGAGGCTCGACTTGCCTATATCAAAATGATCTCGTGGTGAACAGCCAAGCGTGTCTAATTTGATGTAAATAGGAAACAAGAGAAGCGACTCGATCATCGTGAATATCGTACTATATTGCACATGGTCTGTCTCGTATATTATATGTGATTCGTCCTCCAGAAATCTGCTCGTTTTGTGTCCAAGTAACCGCGTGAACAACAGTCAGCATGCAACCTTTAACTCGTCAAAAAACATGTTGAAATATATATAGAAACTGGACACTTTTTGGCCGCTTGCGACTTTACAATACTCCATCTATTGATGAATTCGAAAAGTTTCCGATCGATAAATCTCGTTACGATACAAAATGAATTTGGTAGTGGGAAATTTTCTCATCGTATTTGTTTTTATGATGTCGTTTTTATTATTTTTTTCTATTGATAGTTATTTTATTCCATTTAATCTTTGTAATTTTATGTTCACAAGAAGTTAGTAACAAGAGGTAGTCCGGACGCTGGCAGGGTTTTCGTAAAAATGTCGGACTCCGCGGTATTTCTACACGTTTCTAGGCGTATTTTGATGCGCTGAATCGATTTTTCGAGGTTGATTTTCTCGAAACAGGTGCGTTTAAAAGTTATAAACAAATTAATTGTTTAAACGGCCATATCTTGTAAAATATTGAAGATAGATTAAAACAATTTGTTTTTATTTTATTTGTCTTTAAAAAACAAAGAAATTGACTTAAATTAATTGAAAATCCGTCCACTAGAAAAAAAGTTATGCAATAATTAGTGCAAAATCCCTAGAAATACGTCCTTTTTTATCTTTCAACCTCTGTAACTTGGCTCGTATTAGTGCGATCGAGCTCATCGACGTCTCATTTTAAAGGTAATAACCTACACAATGACGTAGCATAATCTTTATGTTAGTAAAATTGTTTGTAATGCAGTTTGTAGAAGTTTATATACGTAATTTTATGGCTCTGACGTACTTTCCATTTGTTTATACGCGTTTTTCGCTGAGATAAATTATTAAAACAACGTGGCAACTCAGTTCAAATGAAAGTACATTAAAAAACGAAAATTTTAAGAGGTTTCGAAAGGTAATCGGTCAAGTAGACGCCAAGTTACAGCCTTCTGAGCTTGGTTCATGAGTTCATGTTGCCTCAGTGTGCGCACCCTGTGCGCTCGCTCGTTTCTACGCCCAAGCTCAGAAGGCTGTAACTTGGCGTCTACTTGACCGATTACCTTTCGAAACCTCTTAAAATTTTCGTTTTTTAATGTACTTTCATTTGAACTGAGTTGCCACGTTGTTTTAATAATTTATCTCAGCGAAAAACGCGTATAAACAAATGGAAAGTACGTCAGAGCCATAAAATTACGTATATAAACTTCTACAAACTGCATTACAAACAATTTTACTAACATAAAGATTATGCTACGTCATTGTGTAGGTTATTACCTTTAAAATGAGACGTCGATGAGCTCGATCGCACTAATACGAGCCAAGTTACAGAGGTTGAAAGATAAAAAAGGACGTATTTCTAGGGATTTTGCACTAATTATTGCATAACTTTTTTTCTAGTGGACGGATTTTCAATTAATTTAAGTCAATTTCTTTGTTTTTTAAAGACAAATAAAATAAAAACAAATTGTTTTAATCTATCTTCAATATTTTACAAGATATGGCCGTTTAAACAATTAATTTGTTTATAACTTTTAAACGCACCTGTTTCGAGAAAATCAACCTCGAAAAATCGATTCAGCGCATCAAAATACGCCTAGAAACGTGTAGAAATACCGCGGAGTCCGACATTTTTACGAAAACCCTGCCAGCGTCCGGACTAAGGATTATAATCATGCAAGAAGGACTTTTCTCTTGCGCAAATTCTTTGGTATACAGTAAAGCCTCGTAGCGGTAACTACCACGAATCAAAATATAGTTTACCTCGGATAATTGACTCGCATAATTACGATCAACTGGTTTGTTTATATCGCGTTTGAGCACGTGTTATAAGTATACGCGTCTTTTAGTGCCTCGCGCGTGGCTTGACTCTTTTAATTCATTGCACTAAAAACTGTGAACTAATCTAACAAAGATGAAAATAAATATAATCGTAATTCTTAGCGTAACATTTACGAAATCGTCAAAATCTGTAACTTCTTTTTTATAATTTGCAAATAAAAATAAATAAAATGACGACAAAAAAATGAATGAAAATCCAAGTCAATGAATTCAATTTTTTTAAATTCATTTATTCGAATGATATGGATTATGAATAACGTCGGACATTAAAAAATTCTATGAATCTTCACATCGTCGTAAGTCTAGCTTTGCAGCGCCGCCAAGCAAACGCGACACAGATCCTCGTTCATCAGCTTCTCGACGATCATCTCGCAGCAGAGAATCGGCAGTCGATGACGCGTCAGCTCCGAGAAATAATCCAGCGCCCAGCGTCGGAAGAATCCTCGCGCTATTATCTGGCCGAGGTGCGCGGCGCAGGTCTCGCTTATCTGCAGAAAGTACTCGGTGTCGCGCGCGAACTCGTAGTAGTCCATGTACGAGACTCGCCGGGCCTCCTCCTCGGGCCGCAGCCGAATCAAGTCGTGCAGCGTCAGACCCGGCTTGATCGTCAATTTTTTTGCCTTGATTTCCTCGTCCGAAGCGCGCCAACGACGTTCCGCGAAATGCCGCGGCTTCTCGAACAGCTCGTGCTTGGCGAAGAACGTCGCGATCGTCAGGGCGTTCCTTCGATCCAGCTCGTAGCCTCTCTTCTCGAGATTTTCCACGATGGCCAGAGCGGCCGATATCACTCTCAATCGGCAGCGATCCAATTTGTTCTCGTACTCTTGAAATCCCTTGTCGAATTGACTCTCGGTCGGGAAAACGAAGCTGGACAGATCGGCGCCACGATCCAGGAGCAGATCGACCACGTTCGGCAGGAAAGTCGCCACGGCCAATTGCAGGGGTGTACGGCCCTTGCTGTCCACGGCGTCCACCCGCACAGTCCGATGTTTCTCGTCGCTGATCTCGAACAACATCCGTGCAAAGGCGGCGTCGTCTCGCCAGAGATCCTCGTCTTTCTTGCACACGTAGTGCAGAGGAGTCGATCCTGTTCCATCGGCTAGATTCGGGTCGGCGTCGTTTCTCAGCAGCAGCTCGGCCGCCTCCTTGAAGCCGCAGATCAGCGCCAGATGCAGCGGCGCGAAACCCGACGCGTCCCGGGCATCGACGCGCATCGTTCGACCCAGCTCGTTGCAGACCCCGAAGAACATCTCCACCAGTTCGACGTTCCAGCTCGAGCAGACGACGTGCAGCGGCGTCGAGCCGTCCCGCGAACTGGCTAAATTCGGATCGGCGCCGCCTCTCAGCAGCGCCTCGGACACGAGAAAGTTGCAACGATTCAGAGCCAAGTGGAGCGGCGGCTCCACGACGACGACCGTTTCCGAGTCCTTCTGCCATTCTTCTTCTCGCGGCGGACAATCGGGATCCTGGCCGTGCTCGAGGAATCTCTTCACGACGTCGACGCAGTGGTCGGCGAGGCAGGCGATGTGGAAGTGCGTCACGCCGGACTCGTCGCTGTAGTTCAGGTCGAACCTGTCGTATACTTCGAAGAGCTCGCGAACCACGTAACGGTACAATTTTCCCGCGCGATGTATGGCTGTGGTACGAAGCCACGGAGGCCTGCCCTCGACGACTTTGGGCTCGTCCTTGTAGCCGGTGCGAGCCACGAATTCGACGACTTCCTCGTATCTGTCGTCGGTGATGTCTGCGTTATTACCAGCCTCGCCACCGGTGTAATAAACGCAGGACTCCACGAGAAGACACTCGATTTCTTCGTCGGAAAGAACGTCCCGGAGGTTAGGTAGTTGGCCGTGCCAACCACTGGCTAATTGATAAAATCGATCGAAGAAGTCATGCCGCTCTTCCTTGATGTTCCAGTTAACCTCTTCTCGTAGTTTTTTCAGTTTTTTTAAACAATCTTGGTCGTCCTCGGCCATGCTTCAGCACAATCACAATTACGACACACAATACAATAACGATGTATAACTTTTTTGTCGCGCGGCAGTCGATGCAATCTACTTCTGTTAGCGCCGCGGCGTCGTGACGATACACTGATTATATTATACAGTGCGAGCTGTAATGTGTGTAAGTTCGTTTGTTTTGAGCGGACGAGCAACCCGCACGAGCCAGAGCAGCGTATGAACAAGTGACGACTGAAATGAACGACTCGACTTGAATTGTGCAAGGCACGGCTCGAGATGCGAATGTCGAGTCACGCCGGCGTCCGAGCAATAACGAGACGTCAAGCACTGCTATTTATGAGAGCATTTTTTTTATACAATTTTGATTTCTCACCACGCGAGTCATATGATGCACTATAATTCGCGCAAATTTACCAAGATACAATTGTATGTAAACCAATAATCCGTGATATGATAAATTTGATTGAAAATAAAATGCATGAGCTAATGAAAATAAATGTTCTACTTCAACTTATTAATTTAATAAATAGTAGAAAATGAGCCACCTCTTATAGATCGATCACTTATTTAAACTGCTTTTGTTGTAATTTATTATTTCCGTCAATAAAACGTTTTCTCCAATTCATAGCGATTTTGTAACTTTGTCGAGCGTATAGGTTTAGCTTTTTTAATAAAATTTTCGAGATTCAACCAGTTGCTTCAGTGCTTCTATTATAATGTACAATTCATCTCGTAAATTTTATTTTCATTTATTAATCTTAAAAAAAAACAGATTGCTTGATTTGTAATAAAATTTTTATTTAAATGCAGAATGATAATTGGGTCTACTGACAACAATATTTTAACATTTCTGATAAAGAAGTAAGAGCTGTGATTCGTCGACGTCCTCGCCGGAATGAAAAAACGTAGTATAAAAACCATTATTAAAGGGAATCTAAAAAAATGAAACTTGCTTCTCGAGCGGTATCACATGTTTTGTCTCTGATCGTTTATAAAAACTTCTGCTGCCAAACAAATGTTCAACAAATCCACACACTTCAGGAAGGCTAATATTTTCTCACAGCACAGAATCGGCAGCTGATAGGTTGTCAGCGATAAGAAAAATTCCAGTGTCCATCGGAAGATAAATTTTCTCGTTACTTCCTCGTATTCGTAAACCTCATCGCTACCGCGCATAAGAGGCCCTGACGGCTGGAACAGTTCGTGCTTTACAAATATTTTTATGATTTCCAGGGCATCGTTTTGTTTTAATTCAAATCCTCTTTTTTCTAGGCGCTCTACGACGGCCATCGTATCAGGCACTAATTTCATTTTAAATTCATCCATTCTATGAAAATTACGTTTAAATTCAGTTCTTTCTCTGGAGTATGTAGCAGCGGGAAAAACAAAGCTAGACAGATCAGCACCTCGATCCAAAAGAACATCGACTACCAAAAAATTCAACACGGCCCATTGAAGTGGTGTCAGACCTGACTTGTCTCGAGCATCGATCTGTACCGACTGATCGATGTCGTCAATGACCCGGAAGAATATCTTCAACAAGTCATCGTCGTGTGATCTTTGACAAATGATATGCAAAGGTGTATCTCCTTTCTTGTTGGCTGAGTTTGGATCGGCGCCGTTTCTCAGAAGCAATTCGGACGTCTCTTTGTGACCCCGGAACAGAGCAACGTTAGTGGCGAATCACCTGTTTCTGACCAGATACAATTGGGATCTTGTCCGAGCTCGAGAAATTTCTCGACGACGTCATCGCAGCCGTGCGAGCAGGCCGCGTGAAAATGCGTAAACCCTGATCACATATTGTCCTCGAAAATTATTTGTGGATCTCGCTGCGTTAATTGTAGACTCCATGAGAAGCAATTCAATCTCTTTGGGCAGAAAAATATCTCGGAGATTTGGAAGTTGGTGGTTCCAATTAACTATCAAGTCGACAAAACGACGGAAAAAGTAGTATATCTGTACTTCGTCCTCCCAGTCGGTCTTCTCACGTAAGCTCTTTAATTTTTCCACTTTTTCTTCGACGGAGACGTTGTCAAGCCTCACGCGATTTTCATCATCGAAATCTCCGTAATAATACTCGTCGCTGGAATAATCGTATTCATCGGGATTTGGATCGTAATCGTAGCTGCAGTCAGACATTGTTCAGCACACTTACACTTGAGAACGTTTTTGTATATGAAATTTTTTAACATCAATCACTCGCACTGCCAGTCGATGGGATCTTTCTTTTTTCGCGCTGAGGCGTCGCAACTTGTACTAAACTGAACTGACCGCTGCTTACGGTACGGCACGACACTGCGATTAGTGCGAACTGCTCACGCCGTCGTCACCTTAAAATCATGTCCCCCACATTCTCGGTCGAGACTCAAGCACCACAGCAAACGATAAAGTAAACATATCACATTACACAAAGCGAGATGTAACGTTTTAGAACGCGCTGCCGAACGATCTAGATCGATGTTATTTATTAGCTGCGAAATTCGTGGTATGCTGAATGGACTTTTTGATCTGTTTAATCAGTAGCCAATGTTATCCTTTTATTCGTTATTTTTTGTTATTAGCGAACTGATACATAATAATTCCCACGATTTTAACGAGAATTTTAGTAAGATTTGTTTGCATGATAAATTTTGATTACGATCAAATGCGTTCAATAAAATACAAAATGACCAAATGATGAAAATAAATCTAAAGAAAAAAAAAGTTTTGTCTCGACTTTGCCAAACGCTTGCCAAATCCTGACTCGCACTACGTCAATTGAAGCATGGCTATTTAAAAACGGTATTATAATTGAATTTGTTGATTTGTTGATTTGCATCGATTGAATTTGTTTATGTGATGTAGTATTGAAGTTTTTAAATCAATTTTTCAATTAAATTCAATATCTTTAATTAATTTAAAGGCAGATTAATTATTCAATTCAGCTTTTTATGGATAATTTTTGGCTAATTGTACATTTTGGTAGTGCACGAGAGCTCGGCAGTAGTCTCTATACCTCGAGTAAATAACGAATAAGCGTATTAAAAAATTCGCTCGGTATGACCTACTCGTCAACGTGTATTAATATTTACATAAATTTTATGAAAAATATCATGCGTATATATACAGTATATACCGCGATCCGAAAGTGGCCAACGAGCCATATAATAAAAATTTCCCATCAATAAATAAAAACACGTACACGGAGTAAAACGTCGAGTTGCATAACGGTAACACGCCCGCCCGCGCTCCCAAAATTGGCCTCTCTCATATGCTCTCAACATGCATAAATCTATATATAGAGGAATGCGCAGCATATCGTCATTAATAATATAAGGCGCGTCGGAATCGACGAAATTTCGCGTACTCTCGGGGCAGATCCACGAGCAGCCTATCCAGCTACTAATACTGTACATACAGGGCAGCGCTGCACTGTTGATTATTGAGCCGTTTCCATTATGACGCAACGTGCGATATAGTCGCTTCGCGGGGACGCGTCGTCGGCAGCGCGTCACAGGGGGCCTGTCTGTAGTAAGTAGTTTATACCAGTATAAGCGCAGGGGTGTGCACTATAAATACCCGCGTACGAACGTTATTAATTTCTCTCCAGCCGGGCGTAAAACATTTTCCATGCGCCGCGCCGTCGTATGTATGTATTTATGTCTCGTACACAGTCTATATAGACATATGCAAGCGGGGGCTCAATATGTATGCTAAAATTTCGGCAAGCGAGCCGAGAAATTTTCCAAAATCTCAGCAGCAGTAGCAGATGTACACTGCACCGCATGAGCTTTCGAGGCTGCGCCGTTTATTATTCCGCTGCTTCCTCGGCTACCGCTCGGAAGCTCGGGGAAATATTAACATACATATAGATAAAATACAAAAGTCCGTGCATTTAATGCACACACACACACATGCACGTATATAGCTCATTATATTATATACGTGCGCGGCTCCGCCCGAGCTATTATAATACAAGCGCAGGCAGTCGGAGCGCATAATGTGTTCCGTGCATACATACATACGTACATACACACACCTGCAGCAGCAGCAGCATGTGCTATACATGTGCGTCATTTGGTCGCGGTAAAGAGTGAGAAGAGAGAGAGAGAGAAAAGCTACATACAGTTATATTATATATGTGTGTGCGGTATACAGTTATATACCGCACACACATCCGTATACCGCAGGGGTGTATTCTGTGTGTGTATGCGGCTCGCGACCTTCTGACCTGAAAATCTGACTCGCGGCGCTCTAAAGGAGTGAGGGAGTGAGAGAGAGACTGAAAGCGGGTGAGACGCAAGAGAATGATCGATCGACTCCTGGACCCTAGACTTGTACTACTACTACTACTGCTACTCGTGCACTCACTCATTCACTCGCAGCAGCAGCTTACATACACCTACAGGCGGGCAGGCAGACAGGCGTTCGCGAAACACAGCACTATACTAACCCCGAGCGACTTTTATATATTCGCAAATGATTTACTCACTATATTCGCTACTCTTTCTCTCTCTCTTTTACTGTTTTCTGTCTACTTTACAGCTCTATATATATAGAGAAAACATACGTCTCTTTTCTCTCTCTCTGTCTCTGTCTTTTTGCCGTCTGAAAAGACGAAGGACAAAGACAATAGAGGGAGGGAGAGCTTTTCAACGAGCTTACGAGCTTTCTCACGCTGTATAACGTATAGTTATACGTCCTCGTGCGTGTGCGTGTGCGAGTTCCTGCCTTTACGTACAATAATACCTGAATACGCGGCGGAGAAACGCAATGAGCGCGTATGTGTATACGCTTGAGCTGCACTTGGGAGTGCCTCACGCAGCTGATACATTTCTTTTACCGTACATAAAATGAAAATAAAAGATACGCCATTACCTTACATGGCGTAGCGCACTGCTCGCGTGTCTTTCTATATTTTTTTCTTTTTTTTTTTTTATTCACCTCGACGATTCGATTTGCCGAGCTTTCGCTAGTTATAGACATACGAATGGAGAAAGGGGGAGAAAATACTCGGCGCGCGACTGTTCGAGGATGAAAAAACGTCGTTATACTACTTATGAATACAGACGTCTGCCGCTCTAATCTAGATGTGCAGCTAGAAATACGTGCGCCTTACGCAGCTCTTAAAGATTTCCTTAACGCCAATGACGACGTCGAAGTGTCATCTGTCTGTCTATCTCGTATTATAATAGAGCCGATGATATTTCTTCGGTACGCAACATCTCTTTACCTTCGTCGCAGTTCGAAAAAGTCGCGAGATTCCGTTTCGAACGCCGTGGCGGTAACTTTCATGCGCTCGTTCATACGTATATCGAGCACGGTAACTATGGTATAATAACTTCTGACCCCCTTCGCGTTCAAAGGCGGCCGTACTGGCAACAATCATCCGATTTTGCATTGTTGCACTCCGATAACGACGCTCCGCCGATACGAGTTATTATATACATAGTTGTGTGTCAGAGAGAGAGAGAGAGAGAGAGAGACTCCGCAATTCTCTCGTCTCTGACTGCAGTATCTCTATATAAATCGAGGCTCGCGAAGTCTATGTAGCGTCTGACTATACGTATACTACTCTACGCTGTACTCGATGAATTTCTGATTCGAACGCAAAGTACGTCATTGAAATCCTTTTGCGAGTGTACGAGGCAAAAGGGGATGTAACAACGTTTTTGCATAAAATAAAATTGAAATCAAAATCGATACGCTACACACT